>JAIXMO010000168.1:0-10070 GCA_025677825.1 Helicostylum pulchrum | reverse complement strand
TTTTTTAGATATACAAATGAGTACTTACTACAATTGGCAATTCTTCCTGGAACCAAAAAACCAAAGGATCTTGATTCTTTTCTGAAACCTGTTATTGATGAAATTAAAGATTTGTCTGAAAGGGGGCTTGTCATTAAAAATAACGCTGAAGAAATTTTACGATGTAAAGTACACCTCTTGCTTGCTTCTGGTGATATTCCAGCCGTTGCTGAAATGGCTCATTTGGGATCGCACAATTCGGTATACGGCTGCCGCATATGTGAATCGAAAGGTTTATCCCCTGACAACCGCTCTCACGGTATGTATTTCCCAGACAGCAATGCTCCTATGAGGCCTATAAATGATTTCATATCTGGTAATCCTGTAAGTAAAAAAAAAAAATAGACATACCGCATAAGCTTTATAAAAAAAATACTAACCACAACTCGCTCGAATAATTGTAGGAAAAATCTATACGTAGCCCTAGTCTCTTTTCTACGATGTCCACCTTCTCTGGTTCCAGCATGTTCGGTCTTGACGAGTTGCATTTGATAGCAAGAGGCATCGGTAAACACGTTTACGAGCTGATCACTGTGGCTAATCTTCCCGCGAGCCAAGGTTCTATATTTTATTATACAAATGAGGACGGAACAAAAAATTCTGCGGATTATCCCTTTTACATTAATCGAAACGACCTTAAATCAATTGGTGAAAGCATTGCAAAGTCAAGAAAATATATACCTACATCGTTCCAGGGAAGTTTTGACAATGTAATTGAAAAGACGGATGGAACAAGACACGTAGATTGGTTAGATATATTATTAAGCTGCATTCATACAATTGTAGTTCCATATATTGAAGACGCCGCTACTAAAAAGGCATTGTTGTCGTTGGTAAAAGGTTGTGCACTCTCACTTCAATGGAACCTTACAGAGCATATGCTAAACGAAATTCAAAGGTAAGTAAAAAACCAAACTTTTTTTTTTCACTGCAAGTATCTAACTGCCCTTTTTTATACAAATCAGCCATTTTGAACACTGGCTTAAATATCTCGCCCGCCAAGTGGATCAAAAGAAGTTGTCAAGAAGCGTGTTTAGGCCTGTTCAGCATTACCTGACCCATATCCCTTTTATTATCCGTCGACAAGGTCCGTTGCGAGCATATTCTACTAGATCTATGGAAAGAACTATAGGTGTATTTTCGAAGTTGATAAAATCAAAAAGAAGTGGAGGAAAAAATGCCAGTAATTTGATCGAACGACTTGGGTTGCAAAGTTACATCAGTTCTGTTTTGGATATTGAAATGCTCATTAACTTGATTAAGCCTGCAACATACTCGACTAACAGTTACATGAACCATCCAGAAGATCGAAATGGACCTCAGTTATGGGAACCATTCTCAATGGTAACTATAAACGCTGATTCAGTAATTGAAGGTGTAAGTGGTGGCAGATTAGTCAAAGCAGTTAAAAGATATTACCTTCGTTCAAATTCTGCTGCTGGCTCTGTTGATTTCAACAACCTCAAAATAACTCTGGCGTCAAGACTTTGGATGAATTCAACCATTTTTTCTTCGTCAAGGTACAGACAATTCAGAAACGAAACTAGTCGTGGAAATCATCACGTATTTTTTTCTGCTTTGGATAATAGGTATGTGTTATTGAGTATATATAAAGAATAGTACAATATTTAAACTAACTTTTTTTTTTTTTGTAGGCAAAGAGAACGGTGGTTTGTTGGAACAGTTCTCTTTTACTTTAAGCATGTCTTGCCTGATTCCAGCATTCAATTCCTTGCATTCGTAAGAGTAATGAAACAACATTCGACCGCTTCGTTTGATTCTTCAATCCCCATTGTAAAAAGAAACATCCCGGTTCTTGAACAACGTGGAGAAACAATAACACAAGAAAAATACGCTGTCATCAATATTTATGACATCACTCTTCAAGTTGGTCTCATTCAATGTCCAAATAACGCTCATCAGTTTTTTGTTATAGCGCCATATTTTGTATTTAACTCAAACCTCCGAGCTTCTGCTGGCAACATCTCTTTAATATAGGTTCTAAAAAAAAAAAATATAGGAACATTTATCACATTCATGGTGTTGGAGACCAAATTTTCTATTTTTTAAAAAAAAACCTTTGACAATGATAACAAAAAAAATTAAAAAGAACGCAAAAGAATAAATACACATATATTTAAAAGCTATATTAAAAGCTATTCAAGGTTCTTATGAAAAGGTTTTACTTTTGCATCGAGTATTATTCATTTTAAAATCCTGTTACCAATGTTACCTTCATGGTAACAAGTCATTCTTCAATGCCATTGGCTACCCGTAAAATCATTGGTGTATTAGTTACCATAAAAAGATCCTGAGTACAACAGGTCCGCCATAGTGAGAGTCAAATTTTATTCAAAAAGAAATATGGAACCTCTTGAACATAGCTAATGCAGCCGTTCAAAGTTACATCACTTTAAATGGAATGCAAAGGAACTCGATCCAAGAAGCTTTCCTCATTCACTTTTCAGCTATTTTTGATATACCATCTTATTTCTACTCGTTGCCTTTCTTGATAGTTGGTACACGATCAACTCGTACGTTTAGTAACCTTCAATATTGGAGGATTACTCATCCATTTCTTGCAGACGATAACAATCCACGTACGAGTTTTCGTGCAATGTATCGAATGAATCTTACCAGCTTTGAAAGACTTGTCAGCGATCTCAGTCAGCATCCAGTTTTTGATCTGAAAGCTCACAATAGTATACCAGTATACATTCAAATCTCTTGTGCTATTTGGCGGTTGGCTAACTGTCATTTTGGTTACAGAATATTCCATATAGGTTTCGGCGTATCGCACGGAAGTTATATGAACTTTTTCAGGAGAACTCTCATTGCAATTGAAGGAGTTTATGGGAATTTAATCAGTTGGCCCGTTGATCAAGAAAGGGTTCAAGCCATAAAAACAGGTTTTGAATGGCCACCCTCACCTACACATACATCTACCCATCGTTTGCCAAATGTTATTGGGGCACTCGATGGTAAAAATGTCGTCATTGAATCCCCTAGGGTTCATGCAGAACATTGGCGTGATAGAAAAGGGAACTTTGCCTTGAAACTGACAGCCGTATGTGACGATAAATGTCGTTTCACATATATTCGTGTAGGGGACTCAGGTATGGTTTACAGTGACCAGCAAAACTGTCCCTATGTTCGGAAATTTTAAACATAACGACTATTAATTGTGTAAGATCTAATATTTAAGTACGGGTATATAAGTAATGTATGATGTAAAAATGATGTAGTTTTTACTACTTTGTCTATTTATTGTAAATTCTTCTGCTCGCGTTGGTGGACTATTATCGCTAGTTGTTTCCTTATTTAATTTATATCCTTTTGATTCCGAATACGTTATAAAATCTTTCTTGTTGTCTGCTGATATATATTTTAAAGCCTTATTGACGATATAATTATTGATCCTTGTACTATTATTTTCGGCGCGTTTCATTCAGCTATATTCAGTTTGACTATTGTTTGTTAATATCAGACGATCTGGTGCTACCAATTGTCGAGATCAAACTTAACAAATAGTCAGTTATATTAAAGTCACTACGGCGAAATAAAGCGCTTATCGCTATTCACTGGCGCTTCTGCAAGCACTGGAGTGCTTGGGGAAGCGCTGGTGATTAAGAATTGGCAGGTGGAAAAATAAATAATCACTGAGCTTTCAATTTCCGAACTTTAAGCCCAGATTTACTTTTTTTTTTTCTCAAAATGAAAAAAAAAAATGCTAGTAACAACTTTCTCGAAAAAAAAAAGAACAAAGTCGTTCGTCCAGCACTGGTGATTAATTTATCACTGGTTTTTTTTTGCTTCTTTTTGTTATTGTTATTTTAATAGTCCGGTTGACAAAATACTATATACAGTGGGTACATAAATTGACCCACAAAACTTGTTTTTAACGTAGGTTTTAAATGGATAAAGCTAGAAAGCCCAAATTTGAGAGTAATATACGTATGTAAATTCTGCGTCATATCCTGTAGCTTATTTGGGTTTAAATAGGAGATTCGATTAGAATTAGAAAAAAAAACGAAATTTTATTAAAAAAAAGAGAAATGTCACGAAATCAATATGTTGTATATCCACCTCTAGCATTGATAACAGCTTCAATTCTTTTATTATAATTATTGTAATAATTATCCATATCATCCTTGGTAAATTTATTCCATTCATAGTCAAATATCTGCCATAATTCTTCGACATTTTTAGGCTTAAGCGGATAACAATCTAGTCTTTTCTTTACATGATGCCAGAGGTGCTCAATCGGATTAAGATCTGGGCTACATGGCGGCCAGTCTTTGATGTAATTTATGCCTTAATTATCCATCCAATATTTACTAGTGTTTGAAGTATGGCATGTGGCACCGTCCTGTTGAAATACGACATCACTATGGGTTAGACCATAGTATCCCAATGTATCGATGTATGACGTCCGTAAAACATGTTGATAGAGGTCAGAATTCATAGAATCCTCAAGTAAACGACATGCATAACCTGGTCTCAATGCTGTCATACAACCTCAGATCACTATAGATCCACCACCACCCTGTTTTTTACTTTTGAAGTTGAACGGCCTAAGTTTTGCACCTTTCAAGACGTATGTATACTCGGCACCATCCGATCCCCAGATGTAGCTTGGTTTCGTCTGAGAACACAACCTTCTTCCAGTCACGATGTTCTTTTGCCCATTTATAACGTTTTTTCATATGCGTTATATCAATGGCGGCAGTTGAATACTTAAATCGACACCTAAAACCTAAGTCTTTAATGATTTTTCGAATGGCATTATAGCTAATTGAATAACCAAAACCACACAAGTATTTATGAACATCACGAGCGGACTGTAAGGAACCAGATCGAAGTTTCAAACGTATAACTGCTTTAGTAAAGTGTTTCACAATGCTGGATCTACCGGCAGGTTGTCGAATATAATCTGGAATAACGCTTGATCTCATCCTGTTTACATGTGACTTTGAAACTCCTGTACGTTTTATAATGTTGACAGTGGGTTTACCATTCAAAATAAGAGACTTGACGTCATCACGTTTACTTTGGCTAAGTTTATAAGGCATAGTATTTTTTAAAAGCGGTTAAGTTTGGAGAGTGATAGTAACAGGGGAAGTTTCAAAAACTTTGACGGTATTTATATCATGATATAGAGAAAGGTTTAAATATTCAGATAGCATTAATGTATTTTTGATACAACTACATGCCAGCTGTAAATGATTTAATATTTAAATAATGCGGAAAATTAAAAAAATTCCGAATCACTTTATTTTTCTTACATAATGATTACGTCATAAAAACCTATTAAAATTTTACTTAAAATAAAATTCAGCCTCATCTGCCTTTTCTGATATATGATTTGTATAGCTAGTACCATTATTCGCGGAAACATTTAAAAAACAAGTTTTGTGGGTCAATTTATGTAACCACTGTATTTTAAAAACGCAGAAATAATATGTCTAATATGTCTAACAATAACAACAGTGGCATCCCCTGGAATTCTACTGATTTTCTTCAAGATGTATTTGAAAACACGCCCTCTGATACTGTCAAACTTGATTTTCTCATTGGTGAAGTCAGTGAAATCAAGATCATGTTATCACGACTTTTGGCCATGAATAATAGAGACTCTCTTAATTCTGTTTCTTTTCGTTCAGGTAATTTTGGCTAAAAGGAAATAAATAATGATGTTCTACTTTATTCTAATTTTTTTTTTAGGATCTGTCTCTGCCGGTACCACCCAGTTATCAATCACGCCTGCTTCTTTTGATATTATCAATGACCGTGAGAAGGTCGATGAAATAGTGATGACGGCTACAAGCAACCGTGGTAAAAGGTGCTATTCCAGGAGAGACATTCTTTTGAAAACTGGTATTTCTGAATCAAAAAAGAAAGATCTCATCGTCGCAATGTGTACCATTTGGTTGGAAGCAAAAGAAATCTCGTATGGCATGGCAACAGAAACGGAAGAGAAAGCAGCAAGATATCAAGATGCGTCCGATAGATACGACAAAACAAATGTGCTGATCGGTCTATTCTGTAAAACGAAGTTTTCTGAAGAGGATAAGACATTTAGGTGGATGAACTTGTCAAAAGAAAAAAGGGAACTTATAACGTATGTTGTAGAACACATTGTTTTCGAGACGTTAACACGCCAATCTTGCTTGCCCTTGGATTTTGCAAAAGACAGTTGGGTAACTACTCACTTATTATCTGTTGCTATCCGTAATAGTGATGGATCAAGAAAAGCAAAGTCAACTGTAAGCTATTTCATTAATTTTTATTTGACAAATATCAGTATCAGTATTTCTCACTCTTTTTTCTTGGGGGTTGACATATTAGGAAGATAATGCGGACAGCTTTTCAATCTCTGATTTGGCAGAGGAAGTTGAATTGCCACAGGTAAGTATCGATGGGTTGAATCCAGTTTTAGGTGACAAGAGAAGAAGAGTTTGAACTAATCGTATCTTGGCTGGTGAAATCTGTCTTTTTTTTTTTTTTTTGCTATAAATAGTTTGACTTTTTCTCTTTTTTTTTTCCCTTTTCTTTTCTTTATTATTTTTATTACTTTTCCTTTCAATTTTTTTTAATAAAACAAATAAAAGTTCTTTTTTTTTGAACTTTACATACAGGCGTTAGCCCTCATGTAGTACTTTCACTCATTCTGTCGAGATCAGGTAATGTCATGTTAGCATTATGAAGACAACTTGTAGCTCTAATACCATATTATTTTTATCTGTTACTCGTATCACTACTTGCTATAGGCCCTTTACTTCAAAGCTTTTTTTATATACAAAAGTAATTATGTTATTTCTTTGCACCTTTGTATTATATTCTGACCTTTTTTTTTTTAATCCAGGTGCAGGCTTATTCCGCTATGTATACAGTCCTTTTATCTTGTGTTCTCTATGTAACAATAATGAACTATAACTTAAACATAACTATTACCTCGCATCTTCTTAATCTTTTAACTATTGTATATACTAAAAGACAATAACAAACTAGTTTCTTAAACATAATTATACCCTTCCCCGCAATATATATATACACTACACACTATAAACAAAACTCACCTGTAAATAATAAAATTCTCGCTTTTTTTATATATATATAAATTTTTATTACTAAATGTGCTATCATTACCGTATGATCGAATAACTATTTTATACAATATTGCCTTCTGATCATCCAATACCGTCGTAATACTGTTTTTTTTAATGATTTGCCGGTTATGGTTAAAACTGCGATAGTGATAGCTCAAGCACTGGTGACAAGAATTATCACCCGTGACAAATCAGTCACTGATGATGGGTATCATTTAAGATAGGGATTAACTGTGCAGTTAGCGGTATAAAGGTGGTATGAGTTTGAAATTTGGTGAAATAATAGATTGTAATTTTCCGCAACTAGTGATATAATTTTTGTGACTGTCACACTAATATTGACCGAGCGACAGATCAAAATGTGTCAATTAAATAGGTTTAAATTCGATATCTCACTAGCGTCTGATCCAATAACCTTCACTTTTTTGCACAGTACACTAATAGACGTCTGTCACCACTCGACAAACTATCAAATGTTTATTTGCAGTATTTCAATCACAGCAACCACTTAAGCGTCAACTCATCGTGAGGAGAGAATTAAAACTAAATAAAGTAATTTGATAATTCAAAATGATATTAGCTGTTATATTTAAGGTCTCGACAGATTAAAAAATTAATTTTAACTAATAAAAGAAGTCATAATTGCCAGAAAACAATTTTAATAATTTGAATGTAAAAACTTAATTTCTAAATTTTAAACGCTTAAAGTTATAGCTTAACTGGTAGAGCGTCGAACTTCTAAACCTTAGCTTGCTGGTTCAACTCTTGGTAGAAACTTTTGACCAAATATTTTTTTGCATTTTTTCGCTAAGTTTTTGTTAAATTCAATTTTTTGAATTGCAAATAAATTTGTGAATTTTTATTTTTTTTAAATTCTGATTTCATATACATGATTTTGGTAACTTTTCGCATAAGTTTATAAAAACTTCTCATTTAGTTTGTTAGTAAAAAAGAATATTGTTAATCTTTATAAAAAAAAGATGACATATACTAGTACTACTAAATCTACTTTGTGTTAGCTTTAAAAAGTGGAACAATTTTTTAAATCTACATTTTGATAACTAAAAATTTCTGCAATAAAAACAATAGTAGTTTTAATAGGATTTCTGTTTATTTGAAGCTTTTATCATAATTTTCGGGCGAGTAATTGAGGTTTTGGTTAGTTTTTGGGAATTTTAAATTACTAATTACTCGGTCAGTTTTTCAGCTAAATTCTTTCTAAAACATTCCTAGAGAGGAAAAAAATGCGGTGAACAATGTATTAAACTGATAGCATCAATTATAAAGAGTTCCTTAATATACAGTATGCGGCAAAAGTGTCCGCATGTTACAGACTTTTGAATATATCAGCTTATTGTTGCTAAGATAATTTTCGAAAGCAGACAAAGTTTATACGATATGAAAGCCCTGTATATTGTCGTTTACAAGTTATGTCACACAAAGTTTAGAGTTGGAGTAACGAAATTAATCTTTGTTTAAAGTCAGAGATACTATGCGGACACTTCTGCCCCTTTTTTTTTTTTTTTTTCTGAACCACAATTTGGCTACATATTTAATATTGCTATAAAAAATGACACCAAACATAGTGTAAGATATTAACTACACATATTCACAGTAAGTAATATCCAAAATTTCAAGTTATCAAAATGCGAAAAACGTCTACTTCCAAAATCAATAATGTCGTACAATGTTTAACAAACGGAATGAGTGTTCGTGAAACCTCAACTAGAACAGGGGTAGGCAAGTCAACAGTTGCTAAAATAGGAAAGGAAAAGTTACCCGACAGAAATATACAATTAAAAGGGCGAAATATGAAAGTTACTAAATCTACAATCGATTTTATGGTTTATCAGGTGACCAAAGGAAAGGTCCAATCAGCTACTGTTTTGTCAAGACTGCTATTAAATGACCTAGGGAATCTCATTAAGTACGCGTTCTATTCGTCGTTACCTTCAATCAAGAGGTATTGTCCCTTTTAAGAAACCTAACAAACCTAAAATATCTCCTGTCAATCGAAAATTGCGATTAGCATTCGGTAAAAGCCGCGTTGATTGGACAGATATTTACTGGAAAAATGTTATTTGGTCTGATGAGACAAAAATTAACCGTTTTGGCTCAGACGGTGTAAGTTGGTGTTACAAAAGATCCGACGAAGGTATTAGACTAGAGCAAGTAAATCAGACAGTAAAGCATGGTGGTGGTAGTGTTATGGTTTGGAGCTGTATTACTTGGGAAGGAGTTGGTTATCTTGTTTTTATCGATACAACAATGGACAAACATCTTTATAAACGTATTCTAGAAGAAGACTTTATTGAAACAATTGATTATTACAATCTCAAGAAGGATGACATTCTTTTTATGCATGATAACGATAGAAAACATACTGCTAATATTGTTACTGATTGGCTCAGAGATCAAAAAATTGAGACCGTAAACTGGCCAGCACAGTCACCAGATTTGAATCCTATCGAAAACATTTGGGCTCTATTGAAAAATCGATTGTATTCTAATTATACTATGCCACCATCATCAATAAAGGAACTCAAGAAAAGAATAGTAGATATTTGGTACAGTATCACACCAGAAGAAGTAAGGCCATATATTCTTAGCATGCACAAGAGGTGTAACGAATTTATTAAAGCAAAAGGATATTGGACAAAGCATTAACTACTTTTTAATAAATAATGTAAAAAAAAAATGTAAAAGAGGCAAAAGTGTCCGCATACACCTTTTAATTTGAAATTGATTTGAATCGGGGCTTTTACTATTTATAGCGTTTAAGTTTAACAAACTTCTTTTTAGTTTTTTAAGGGGGTTTTAATGGTATATTACTCGTTTTGTTTGGATTTATATTCTTACAGATATTGCATAAAAACCGGAGAAATCAAAAACATGCGGACACTTTTGCCGCATACTGTATAT
>JAIXMO010000167.1:0-10072 GCA_025677825.1 Helicostylum pulchrum | reverse complement strand
TCACATACAGTTGTAGTTTCATTTAAACCGTATAACTTGCAACCTGTGGGACATACTGAGTACTCATGGCCTTTGATATTCTTCAATTTTGATTTCAGCAAGTCATCGACGACATCACCATGAGATATTTTTACGGGCGTCTCTTCTATTTAAAAGATGGTGTTTATAGTAAGTATTATTATAAATTAACGGAAAATTATTTTTATTTGGCTACCTAACTTAAGTTCTTCATAGTCACGAAGAGCAGTATTGACGAACATAACAATTTCTCTATATGCAGCTCTTGATATCTGGTTTCGTGTGATGATCTGTGAGAGATGCATGCTCAACAACTGTGTTTTCGTAAAACTATTTTCGCTAATGTTACTAGAGCCATATACATGGGATTGGTCATCATCAGAGAATTGACAGCTACTTTTATAAGATCTTTCTTCATTACGGTTCAAACGAAGAGCATCGAAATCAACTACAATAATAGAAATGTAAGTAACAAAAAAAACCAGGAATGTCACTTACAATCCCAACTAATACTACCGATATCAGCAACATCGTGGTCGACTTGCATTGGCGTATCATCAAAATCAACAATGGGAGAAGAGGTATGGTTTCTTTTGTGATTATTCAACTGTCTATAAGTCTCGAAGGATATACCACAAGTATCACAAACATGATTATTCTGAGATATTCTTAATCTCTTGGTGGCGCGGCCTGCAGATAAATTGGAAGACATTTTTTTTTTTGGCGTTGTAATTTTTTAAGACAAGTTTTTTTTTTTAAAAAAAAGAGGATGGTAACAAACTTAATGGAATCTTTATTAAATTAAACTGGTTTTTATATTAGATATTTTAGGTTATGATGGTGTTAATTGTTAGTAGGATCTATTACGCGTTTTGGTCTAATGACCTAAAAGAGGTATGGTAGACATGATGGATCACTCTCTGTATTTTGTTTTTAAAAAAAAGTTGCACCTAATTAACTATTATTGCATAATTATATAATTAAAATGGTGTCATGTCGATGAGATAGTGGAAAATATAAAGAAATATTATATCATAATTTCATTACTCTAGTATGTTTATGCAAATGAACAATGACATAATTTTTTTTTTTTTTTTTGCATTATCACTTTTGACTGGGACAAAAAAAAACTTTGTAAATTATAAAGTATATTTTGATAATGATGTTGCACTTAATATCAATTTTGATTGAACTTTGGATACTTGATGTACGAATGGCTTTATTCCAGGAAACATTTACTATTATAAAAAATGTATTACATCATTTATCAAATGTACTTAATTAGCGTTTTTTTTTAGTTGAAATACTTGGGATAAAGCTCGGTACTATCTATACGTGTATATTGTCACGTCATGGTTTATGTTTGATCGAAAAAAAAAAGTAAATATTTAAAGGAACAGTACATTACTATTTCTTCCATGTTTTACAAACTAACTGAATTTGTTTCTTATTCAAATATCATGTCTTATCCTAATACAAGTAACCTAAACTCTTCTGTAAAGAATATTGAAGAGGCCATATTGATAATTAAAAATGAAGTATTATCAATGAGAGGTGATATTACAAAATTAAAGGCACAATTCGATCACCAGTTTGGCCCCCATATTTCTGAAAATGATATGTCTTGGATTGAAGAAGATTCTCATCAAACAGGTAACTACAACATAATCTTAATCCTGTGTTTTAATTGCATAAAGATATCTACAGTTTTTAATTAATGGTTTTTTTTTAGCTATTAGTGGTGTTAGTAGAGCAATTCAAAGAAACAGATTGATCTCCAATCCTGACTATCGCGGCCGTAGAATAATCAATAGTTTTAGTATTGACAGAATGACAAAGAAACAGGTTTCACTGAAACACCGTTACAACTGCCTGTTACAAATCCTTAATAAGAGAGCATTTGGAGATAATGCACCTGACCTGTCAGAACTAAAACTAAATTCCCTTAGATTGGAGTTAAAAAGAATGGCTCGATTTATCAAGACCAATTTTATCGATGAAGATCATCCCCAGGAAGACAAAAAATGGTCCAGTATTCCTGCTATTGACCGACAATATTATCAATTGATTTTTGAAGAAAAAGCGTACAACAAAGGCTTCAATATTTATTTATGTAAAGATATGTGGCTAGCTAAAAATATGCTGCAGGAAGCATTCAAAACAAGTAACTACACCAGAAAAAGAAGAGAGGAGCAATCTTCTCAACTTGATCAGGTACAGTATATAAATATCACTGGACGTTTTACTTTTATTTATTAACATTTTTTTTTCTTTAAATACAAAAAGCCTATCGAATCTGACAGTGATGTTTCTGCCATGTCATCCGAGAATGAGATAGGAAGTCCAATCCAGGAAGACGTTTTGTAAGCTAGTTTTACTGTTATTTTTTTTTTATTCTAACTTTTGTTACTTTTTTTCTTATTTATTTCAGTACTGCTTCTCTTCCTGAAACAGAAGAGTTTTCTGTAGAGTCTGCTCCTGTAGCAAAACGTGTAAGAAGAAGAGCCTAATAGCTAAATTAGCTTTTAATTGGCCAAGCCCTCCTTTAGTCTATGTTTTTAGCGCAATAATCGAAAAATAGTCTATTTTTTTTCCTTTCTTTTTCTTTTTTTTTTTCCATCTTCAATAAAAAGATATATTACAAATTCAACTCTAATAACATTTGCCTTTATTTTCGGCTAGCTGAGAACAGTTTACTTACATTGTCTCATTCAACTACATCGTCTCATTCAATTACATCGTCTCATTCAACTTATATTTTATGCAGTAACGCTCGTTTTAAAAAAGGTATGACATCGTTACAATTTTTTTTTTTCTTAATTACTTTTTTTCTTTTCTGCTCAATGTTAATCTTATTGTCATCTTTTATAGTGATTGCTACTCTAATGACCAAATGCTTCGAGTTATTTTTTCTTTTTTGAAGTTGAAAGTCGATGTAGGGTCTCAACCAGGCTGAATAAAAAAAAGGTATGTGATAGTTTATTTTTTAATTCACATAGCTTTGATTCTTGAAGAGGTATATGTAAGTTTGACAGGTTTTCTTTCGGAATGGCTGAATTTTATAAAAAGGTATAGCATTATAACGTAGCATTGTATTCTCTTTATTCCCTTTGTCTAAATGATTATTTTTTTTTGCTATATAAGTTTGGTTGGTTTTGGCAAAACTTTTCTTTTTTTCGGTAGTTAGACGCTGATGAAAATTATAACAAAAGGTACGTCGTTATAATATTTGCAGTGCTACATACTAACGTTTTGTATTAGATAGTTGGATTTCGTTTTGGGTAAAGGACGTTAACGGTATTTTTTTTTTCATGTATATATGTAATTAATTTGATACAAAATAAAGATATATAATAATTTGAGCAAACTATAAACAGCTAATAAATGATGGAAGTAACAGTGAGACCATTACAGGATACATGTTACCATAAGACATTTGGTGTCAAATAGACCATAATAAGATACATGTTACCATAATACAAATGGTGTCAAATAGACCATGACAGGATACATGTTACCATGATATAATATGGTAACTGTTACCTTATATAGCGCTATACTAACTCATATTTACCATATTTTATGTAATTACTTTTGGTAACAATTCCGCCCCATATGATAAAAATGTTACCATAACCTCTGCCTTAGTGTCCTCTTAAGTTGGCATACAGTTGATATTCCAAGATTGTCTTGGGTACTTCGGAACGCATGTTACAAATTCTTACAAAGTTTTGAGCAATTCTTCTCAAAAGATATTCATTTCTTGATCTTTCAGTTTCAATTATTTTAACTCTTGTTTCAAACTCGGCAAAATCCGTCTTGATTTCGTCTTGTAGCAGGCATGTTTCGAGAACATTCACGTCCAATAAATTCAGTTGGAAATTTTGCTCTTCTTCCAATATGACTTCCGGTTCCAGAAGTTCAGAATCATAGTCTTCAAAGGATACCACTGTTTCCTTGTCACTTTGTTCTTGGGGTAATGTTTCATTTAAAGGGCCTAATCGAGATAGTATATCCGTCTTGCGCGACAAACCTTGAATTTGCAGGCCTTGAGTAAGATCCGGGGAATTGGTCATTGAGCTTGATTCTTTTTCTTTTCCTGAATTCAGCAACTGCTCCATCTTCGTCCTTTTATACTGTTCATTTAATCTCCACGCAACGTCGGGTACATTATAAATTTTTAGTTTATTTCCATGAATGATGCGTTTCACGATTTTGTCATCTTTGTTCTTTCCTTCTATGACATAATTTCCTTTTCTTAAGTCTTCTACCACGGTGTACAATCCTTCCCATCTATCTTCTAGCTTTCCTGCCCAATTGGTACCTTTGTAGTCACGATAGCGTTCTACTAGGTCACCTACGGCGAAACCCGGTTTAAGTAGTTTTTTTGTTTGCACGAGCTTCTTATCAATTGCTTCTTTTTGAGCCTTTTGAGATGATTCAATTTTTTTTAGAGCATTTTTTCTAATCAACTGTAGCGTCTTTATTTGTTTTTCCACACGTTGTTTAATCATCGCATCAAATTCTATTTCGGTTGTTGAATCTTGGGTTTTCTTTGAATCAAAAGGGGTTTTAGGTTGGTAGCCATATAAGAGGTAAAACGGTGTCTCCTTTGTTGTCGCTTGCTTCATACTTCTATATGCGAAAAGCACTGAAGGAAGATAATAATGCCAGTCGTGTTTTTCTTCTAAACTTCTTCTAGACATAATCATATCGAAGGTTCTATTCCATCTTTCCACCAATCCGTTTGCCTTACTATTATAAAAACTTATAGTATTATGTCGCATAGAAAACTGTAGACACACCTGGTACACCAGTTCACTAACCATAGGCGTTCCGTTGTCGGTTATACATAGTTTCGGGCACCCATGCCGGCATATAATCTCTTCATAAAGAAATAGAGCTATTTCTGCAGCAGTTTGATATTTAACCGCCCTGGCTTCCACGTATTTCGTGATGTAACATATTGCTACTATTAGGTAACGGTAACCTCCGCGTGATGTTGACACATGTTTTACATCCAACGCTATTTGCTCAAACGGTTCGTGTAACACTGCCACCGGATGCAACCTTTCATTCAAACTTTTTCTTTTGTGTCTCTGACATCGGGGACACTCTTCAACGTATTTCTTAACATCTTTATTCATAGCTGGCCAATAGTACCTTGCTGCTATCTTGTTTAGAGTATTGTTGTATGCTAAGTGACCACCTAAAGGGTGTAAGTGTATACTGTACAGTGCTTCTATTGCTTCTGATTTATTTAACACTAATCGATGTTGGTACGAGTCAAAATTGCAGCGGTAAAGTTTCTTATTTAATAGGATGTAATTGTGCGCCTGTTTGGTAATAAATTTTAACTGTTCTTCAGTGGCCGTTGCTGGTATAACCAGGTTCAGTAAATATGCTTTTAATAATTGTATGTCTTGTGTCTCCATTGTTGTATTTATTTATTAAGGTTGTTTTGTTTGTTTGATTTGTAATTAATTAAGTTGTGTATGCTTTTTTTTGTATAGTTTTGATGTTGTTTTTTTTTTTTTTTTTTTTTTTGTGTGCCAGCTTTTTACGTCGTTCAGCGGTAGTTGGACAGATATGGTGTATAGAAATCAGAGTTATTGTAGTACTTAAACATATGACCTTGTACACCATGTATTCTTATTTAATGAGCTATCTTCCTAAACGAGACAAGAAGTCCGCACTCTCGTTAATTCGACCTGGTCGGTACTTCACTTCAAATTCGTACTCGTTGAGAATAGTTATCCACCTTGCTAAGATACCAGTTGGTTCTTGTGCTTTTAGTAACCCGTTAATTGCCGAATGGTCTGTTATAATAGTGAATTTCCTGCCTAGTAAATAAGGGCGAAATACCATCACTGACCAAACAATAGCCAAGCATTCCAGTTTGGAAATTCCATAGTTTTGTTCAGCACCTCGTACTCCACGACTTATATATTGTACCGGGTGTTCGTAACCATCCTTGTCTAACTGGCTTAATATGCTTCCGAGCCCAACTTTACTTGCATCTGTAACCAGAATGAAAGGCTTGTCAAAATCTGGCCTGATCAGTACGGGTGTGTTTGTAAGTGCATTTTTTAGTTTGTGGAAGGATTCAATTGCTTCTTGATTCCATTTATTTTGATTCTTCTTAGTTAAATTATGCAGCGGTCTGGCTATAGCGGCAAAGTCCTTGATGAAACGCCTGTAATAGGACGCTATCCCGATGAAACTCTTTATTTGCGTAACAGTGGTTGGCATAGGAAAGTCTTTTATTTTTTCAATCTTTCCTGGATCCGTTTCAAGTCCTTCAGCAGTAATGATATATCCAAGAAAATTTAACTTTTTTTTGAAGAAATAACATTTGTCGATGTTTAATTTTAAATTTGCTTTTCTGACACAAATAAATAACTTCTCTAAATCCTTCAGATGCTCGTCATGGGTTTTGGAGAAACAGTTAAGGTCATCAATGTAAGCTACAAGTGATTTATTTATCAAATCTTTGAATACTAGGTCCACCATTCTTTGAAAGGTTCCTACGGAATTACAGAGTCCCATTGGCATGCGAGTATATGCCCATTGGCCAAACTGTGCCGTAGCAAAGGCGCTTTTCTCTATAGAATCTTCTGCTAGAGCTACTTGGTAAAACCCACTGCGCATGTCCAAGGCAGAAAAAATGGATGCATTTCCCAATGTATCTAAGAGTGTTTCTATTCGGGGCAAGGCGTATGCATCTTTCTTTGTTATAGCATTAATTTTACGATAATCAACTACCAGGCGATATGAACCATCCTTTTTCTTGACCAAGATTATTGGAGCACTCCATGGACTGTTGGAAGGTTTTATGACTCCGAGTTCACTTAATTTTTCAATTTCTTTTTTTAAGCTGTCAATTTCTACAGGACTCATTCTGTAAGGTCTGCATCTTATGGGCGGTACGTCTTCGGTTATGATTCTGTGAGTTATGAGAGGTGTACAACCAAGGCTATCGTTGTTCCAATCAAACACATCTTGATATTGGCTAATTAAATTGTAGAAATGTTTTCTTGTCTCTTCGCTTATAGATGAGGTTATTTCCCCTATTTGTATTTTGTCGATTTGTCCTTTAGTCAAACTTAAATTTGAATTGCTGTCTACTTCATTTAAGTTCATTTCACATAAATCCAGGTGGTTTAGTTCATATCCCTCTGCATCTTCGTCATCATCCTCTCTTTCGTACAGAGTAATGTCTGAATCAGGTTCTATCATGAACAGGTCCCTTTTATTCTCTAGCGTGTTGAAGGAGACTGATTTTTGTGATAATTTCATTGAATTAGAAAAGTATTCGTCTTCACTGCCTGTTTCTTCTGAATCAGAAGCAGATAATTCGTCGTCTACTGAATATTCACTTTCCGTAGAATCTGACATAAAATCATCATGCGAGTCTTGTTCTTTCTCAACTTCTGGTATGACCGGCTTGGGGATAATTTTTGTAACCGTTTGTATAGCAGGTCCTTTTACTTTAAAGAAGTTAATAGGTATATGTGCCTTTGTTCCTTTGTATGATACTGTAAGTAGTTTATTTTCATAGTTGACATTTGCCTTTGCCCTATGTAGCCAGTTATTTCCGATAATAAGAGGGGTTGGAGTTGCAGGAAGCACTTCGATACTACCAGGTATCTTTATGATCCCACCGGCTTCGATAGGTACGTCATATATGATGCCTACGCCTCGTTGCTTCGTGCTGTTTCCGAGGGTAAATACACTGTTACTTGGCGCGTCAATATTTAATCCTAGTTTGGAAGCTAGCTCTTGCGACATGCACGTTTTAGCGGCACCACCATCAATTAAGGTCTTAATTCTGTAACCATTGATTATAAAGTCAGTGTAGATAGCGGTTGTGTCTTCCTCATCATCTTCTACAAATGTCAATTCTTGCGCAGGATTTTCTGTTGTTGATTCAGACAACTTTCTTGGTTCACGAGGAGTTCTTAGTGCAGATACAAATTTTCTTTTTAATATCGGTGATACTTTGAGCAAATCACCCACAGGTATGTTAGAATTTTGCTGAAATACTGAGGATACAATGTCATATTTTATTTTTGGCGGTTCCCTTTTTTTTCTAGGCTTCGAGACTTTCTTTATAATTGTCGATTCCGATTGTTGCGGTGTCGTTTCTAAACCATTATCAGAGGGGTCTATTATCATTTCGACATCAGTTATATTTGGTTTAGGTAAAGGGGTTTCTCGTTCTTTCCCTTTTATTGAAGGAGGAGGTTTAGAAGTACTTGGTCTTGAGTATGGCTTCGATTTAGTTGCTGTTTCCACAGTTGGTGGATGTAGGACTCGTACAGCAGCATTTAAATCATGTTTTTCCTCTTCCTCAATTAATATTGTTGTAAGATTTTCTTTATTTGTTTGTGGTTGTATATTTATGGATTTTGTATAGTTTGTGGGTGTGTTCGACTGACCATTAGTTTCATTAGAAACAGTCGACCCATTTAGTTTTTTGACTGTTGATTGGTGTTATTATTATCAGACTGTTGATTATTATTATTATTCCTCTGATTATAGTTGCCACCTTCATTATTATTATAGTTACGTGCATCACCACTCCGATAGTAGTCGTTGTTGTTACCATTGTTATTGTTATATCGACGGTTATTGTTTTCGTAATTATAGTTTCGCTTATTATAACTGGTGTTTGTTCCTGAATTTTGCTTCTTAAATTCCTCTTGCATGACTTGCCTGATCATCTCTTTGATATCTTGTTTCTCTGCTTGGATTTCCTGATCTTGAGATATTCCAGACCCTAAATTCTGACTATCAAGATGAAGAAGCTCTAGCGTTTGTAATGAAGCAATTAATTGTTTCAATGCATTACGATCGCTGCCCATCTTAGATAAAGTCGAATTTAGCTGTTTAGATATATCCATAACAGAAAATTCAGAGTTCGAAAAAGCATTACCAAAAGGAGATACATTAGTACTAGTCATATCAGTAGAATTCTTAATAGCATTAACATTGTTTTGAGAGACATATGTATTGTCAATATCACGAGGGTTGAAGGGACTGTTCTTGATTGTTATAGGTCGTGGTTTCTCGGCGTTCCACCACCCTTCAGCCTTGATAAGATAATCATTGAAAGTTGCAGCCGAATTCAAGATACAGAATTTCCTGATTTCGGGGAGTAAGCCTACTTGGAAACGGATCTTGATCTGTTGCTCAGCGTCCTCAAGCTCTGCCATCTGAGCTGCTTCTTCCAATCGACCTAGAAAGGTTTTCGGATGTTCTTCCTTTCCTTGGGTTAACATATTAAAAGCAATGGTATATCGTGTAATTAATTCCGGGGTGATGTATTCAGCTTTCAGAATGTCAATTGCTTCGGCATAAGTTAATCCTTCCGCCAAAGTAGGTTCTCGTCTGAGCCTTCCGAAAAAGTAACTTTTAGCTGTTCTTCTCAATTGGGCACGTAAGATGAGTAATTTACGGGAGTCAGCCAAAATGTTGTACATAGCGAAATGAGATTCAAGAGCTTCTTCGAAATTTCGAAAGTCTTCTCCTTCAGCACCAGAAAATTCGATGAGTCTTGAGTTTCGGGGTGAGTAATTTGAACCATTGTTTTGTTCGTCTTGTATGTTTCTAAAATGTTCAGCCAACACAGTGTTTTCCGCCATTTCTTGTTTATAGATGAGGTTTAGATAGATTGCTAGTAGTAAAAATTGTTTGTAGTATGAAATTGTGTCTAACAATATAGTACAATAGAAGTTGATAGATTGAGGTAATAGAAATGTTGTTATTGTTGTTATAACACCCTGTTAGTGAGCACCACGTGTAAGAAATTGAGTCTTAGGTAGTTGGGGTTACGTAGTGTAAATAATATAGTATAAGTAGTGAGCACCAGTTCCTGTTTTGTAAGTAGAACGACTTAATTTGTATAGAAAAGTAGAGTAAAAATAGAGAAATACAATGGATCTTTTAGTTAACCCAAGGGAATAATCGTTATTAAATAAAAAGATATTAAGCAAGATTTTTAATAAAAGGATCAAATAGTAATATGATCAAAGTAGTTATTTAAGTTTTT
>JAIXMO010000166.1:0-10110 GCA_025677825.1 Helicostylum pulchrum | reverse complement strand
AAGAAAGAAAACGAATGAGGAATGGGGGAAAGAAATAAAAAAAAAGTGAGTTAAAAAAGGAAGTACTGAAATAAAAAATTAAGAAAAGAGAAAAGGAAATAATAAAAAAGAAGCTATTTATAAAAAACAAGTCAAAGCAGTATAAATAAATACTTTTTTTACGCAATTGCAATATCAACTCACCAAGAATATGTAAACAGTTAAATAAATAATAACTTTCTTGAACCAATCTAAAATCGGCCGTATTGTACTGTAAAGTAGTTATGTGTATCTGTTTTAAATGTAAACTTAAAGTCAAAGGCTGAGATCAACCTCTCCCGCCTTAAAATAAAAGCTTGTACAGAATCAATTTTTAAAAGAAAAATCCGTGGGTACTGCGAGATAAAGTAAACTAGGAAATAAAGGCCGTGAAGTTGACATTTTTCTATATTTTTTCACCATGTATCTGGTAGGAAAAAAAATTCTCACTTAAAAACGACAAGTTTTCTCGTGAGCAAAACCAGAAATAACATTTTCTGCCAGATAATTTGTTCGGGGACAAAAAATAAAAAATAAATGGTGGATTTTGCTTTTCTGGTTTGGTAAACCAGAAAGATTGCAATAGTTCAATTTTCTTATTTTTTCTGCGAGATTTATGTCGAAATATATTCAATCTCGCAGTTTATTTATTTTCACCATGTATCTTGTCAAAATATCGAAAAACAACCCCTCTCACAATATTTTAAAAGCCTTGGATAACCCATTACAAGATGAAATCCCTTCATGTAGTCATACTCATGTCGTGATCTGGGATATAATTATTAAAATTAACTAGACACACTTACATCATAGTCAAAGACTAGTATATTAAATGAAGCTAAGTAATATAAACTAAAAATTTATCATATAAATTACATCATGAAATGATATAATGTAAAGACACTAATAAATATAGCTTACTAAAAATACTTAGTGTCTCTTTGGTAAATGGTATAAATACAACCTTAGAACAGGATTCTTATAATCCTTAGATCTCTTTATATACAGTGGGTACATAAATTGACCCACTAAACTTATTTTTAACGTAGGTTTTAAATGGATAAAGCTAGAAAGCCCAAATTTGAGAGTAATATACGTATGTAAATTCTGCGTCATATCCTGTAGCTTATTTGGGTTTAAATAGGAGATTCGATTAGATTTAGAAAAAAAACGAAATTTTATTAAAAAAAAGAGAAATGTCACGAAATCAATATGTTGTATATCCACCTCTAGCATTGATAACAGCTTCAATTCTTTTATGATAATTATTGTAGTAATTATCCATATCATCCTTGGTAAATTTATTCCATTCATAGTCAAATATCTGCCATACAGTGACCCGCAAAACTGTTCATTAATTTTAGTTTTACTTAAAAAATGCACGAATACTCTATCATCGGATACTAAATTGTTTTATTTTATTATTTAAATAGGAAGAGAAAATTATTGGCTATCCTGCTGTTATTTGTTTTAATTTTTTTAGTGTATTTGCCAAATTTTTGTAAGACAGAGAAACTATGGCGTATAAATGAACAGTTTTGCATGCACAAAAAAAAAGTAAATGTATGGGTTTAATACTTCGTCCAATAACCTTTAGCCTTAATGCAAGCTTCTATGCGATTGGGCATCGAGTCTATTACCTTCTGGCATTCCTTAGTTTTGATTGTTTCGTACCAAACCTCTGTTACTCTTTCATACAGCTCTTGCATTCCTTTGGCGGAAGTTTCATATTCATTTAGGCGGATTTTTAATAAACGCCATATATTTTCAATCGGATTGAGGTCTGGTGATTGCGGTGGCCAACTTAAAACCCGATAATCTTGTTTTTCCAAGTAGTTCGCGACAATATGACTAGTATGTTTAGGATCATTATCATGCTGAAATACTATCTGATCTCTTCGAAAACCCAACGTATCACACAGAAGATCAATAGTTTTACTTTGTTCATCTTCTAAAATGCTTTGGTAAAGTACTTTATCCATATTTCCAATGATTTGACACAACCAACCAGTTCCAGCGTAAGTAATAGCACTCCAAAGCATGATACCTCCACCCCCATGTTTAATGGTACCCTTGACATGTCTTGGCTCAATTGTTTCACCATCACGAATCCAGGACCAGACGCGGCCATCGGAGTTGAAACGATTGATTTTAGTTTCGTCAGACCACACAACGCGTTTCCAGTCGTCAACTGTCCAATTTCTATAAGCCTTACACCAAGCAAGTCGTTTCTTAGCATTCGTGACAGACAACGATGGCTTTGGTTTTTTTTTCAATAGCACCAAGACCTTTTTCTTTTAGTACCCTACGAATTGTATCTGCGCTTACTATGATCCCATGATCAGCTTTAAGTAATTTTCGAACTTTAACTGCGTTATCTACACGGCCTTTTGTAACTTGACGAACACAATATCGCTTATCTGCCTCAGAGAGCAATGCAGGACGGCCTCCTTTATCCAGCTTTCTGTCCTCACAACTTGCTTTACCAATTTGAGATACTGTCCCGAGAGAAACACCAACTGTCTTGGCAACTTTACGCACTGTAGATCCAGATTTCAAGAGCGAAATAATCTGATTACGCTGTTCACCGGTAATTTTAGGCATTCTTGACAACTTACTTTTTGAAATTACAATAAACGTTTTCCAAAAGAAATAATAGGGTAGGAAAATACGAAGACGTATTATTTCTATAATTTGGGGCTATAATATAAATAATTAAAAGTACTATATGAAGTTGTGGTTTGAATTTTTGATTTTTTTTCGTGCATGCAAAACTGTTCATTTATACGCCATAGTTTCTTTGTCTTACAAAAATTTGACAAATATACTAAAAAAATTAAAACAAATAACAGCAGGATAGCCAATAATTTTCTCTTTCTATTTAAGTAATAAAATAAAACAATTTAGTATCCGATGATAGAGTATTCGTGCATTTTTTAAATAAAACTAAAATTAATGAACAGTTTTGCGGGTCACTGTAATTCTTCGACATTTTTAGCCTTAAGCGGATAACAATCTAGTCTTTTCTTTACATGATGCCAGAGGTGCTCAATCGGATTAAGATCTGGGCTACATGGCGGCCAGTCTTTGATGTAATTTATGCCTTAATTATCCATCCAATATTTACTAGTGTTTGAAGTATGGCATGTGGCACCGTCCTGTTGAAATACGACATCACTATGGGTAAGACCATAGTATCCCAATGTATCGATGTATGACGTCCGTAAAACATGTTGATAGAGGCCAGAATTCGTAGATTTTTCAAGTAAACGACATGCATAACCTGGTCCAAATGCTGTCATACAACCCCAGATCATTATTGATACACCACCACCCTGTTTTTTACCTTTGAAGTTGAACGGCCTAAGTTTTGCACCTTTCAAGACGTACGTATACTCGGCACCATCCGATCCCCAGATGTTTAGCTTGGTTTCGTCTGAGAGCACAACCTTCTTCCAGTCCTCTACTGTCCAGTCACGATGTTCTTTTGCCCATTTATAACGTTTTTTCATATGTGTTATATCAATGGCGGCAGTTGAATACTTAAATCGACACCTAAAACCTAGGTCTTTAATGATTTTTCGAATGGCATTATAGCTAATTGAATAACCAACACTACACAAGTATTTATGAACATCACGAGCGGACTGTAAGAAACCAGATCGATGTTTCAAACGTATAACTGTTTTAGTAAATTGTTTCACAATGCTGGGTCTTCCGGCAGGATGTCGAATATTATTTGGAATAATGCTTGATCTCAGCCTGTTTACATGTAAATTTGAAACTCCTGTAAGTTTCATAATGTTGACAGTGGGCTCACCATTCAAAATAAGAGACTTGACGTCATCACGTTTATTTTGGCTGAGTTTATAAGGCATAGTATTTTTAAAAAGCCGTTAAGTTTGGAGAGTGATAGTAACAGGGGAAGTTTCGAAAATTTTGACGGTATTTATATCATGAGATAGAGAAAGGTTTAAATATTCAGATAGTATTAATGTATTTTTGATACAACTACATGCCAGCTGTAAATGATTTAATATTTAAATAATGCGGAAAATTAAAAAAATTCCGAATCACTTTATTTTTCTTACATAATGATTACGTCATAAAAACCAATTAAAATTTTACTTAAAATAAAATTCAGCCTCGTCTGCCTTTTCTGATATATGACTTGTATAGCTAGTACCATTATTCGCGGAAATATTTAAAAAACAAGTTTTGTGGGTCAATTTATGTAACCACTGTATAATTATTGTTTATTCTCTTATTTTAATATCAAAAAACTATCTTCCTTGATTATATTTTTGAATCTACAATATTATCCATCTCAAACGCATGAGGGATATCTACAACCATTACATCTTTTTTCTTTTTTGTATATACAGTGACTCACAAAACTGTCCCAATGTTTTGCAATTCTTTTTTTAAGCAAAATCTGTGTATTTAAACACCATTTAAAGTACAGCATGTTGTACCTCGTTCGATTTGGAAAATCGTTCTCTTTCCGAATATGTATCTATGTCGTACCATAAGAGTTACGTGGAACAATGTATAATTAGTTAAAGTTAACAACCTTATTGGGACAGTTTTGTGAGATATAAAAAAAAATGAATTTTGTGCTTTATTAATTAATTAGTACTTCGTCCATTTTCCTTTTACTTTTAAGCAGTCACAAATTCTCTTCGGCATACTTTCGATGACTCGTTGACACTCTTCTGGCTTAATTTCATTATACCAAACGTCGGTAACACGTTCATTTAAATCGTCCATGCCTTTTGGTGCCGAATCAAAGTCATTTAATCTTCGTTTTAATAATGACCACATATTTTCGATTGGATTCAAGTCAGGTGAGTTTGCTGGCCATGTCATAACTTTATAATCCTGTTCTTGAAGAAAATGTTCTACTAATTTAGACGTATGCTTAGGATCGTTGTCATGCTGAAATATTATTTGGTCACGTGTGAATCCTAATTTATTGCAAGTAAAATCGATAGTTTGGTCCAAATCATCACTCAGAATTTCTTTATAAAATGTTTTGTCCATATTACCATTAACTCGGCAAATCCAGCCAACCCCAGCATAGGTAATTGCACTCCAAAGCTTAATGTTACCGCCGCCATGTTTGACCTTAAGTTTGCAATGACTATTCTGGAGATTCTCATTCGCTCTTATCCAAATGATGTGATCAAGCATATATACAGATATATATTCTCATATATATTTACACATACTTGATTATCTCACAGCTTTAACCATTATGACTAATACATATTTATTTTAACTAAGCCTTATCAACACCGCCCAGTAATAACTGATGTCTGGATACAGGATTAGAGGATTTCTATAATTGCATGTCTTTGATATATACACGCTATATATGCACACCTTTTGATTACTATTTTGAAATCTACTTTGCTTCTTCATTTTGACAAGTATAGATTTATTACGGGTAAATCTATAACGCGTGTATTTTCCTTATAAAAGATGTCCGTGACACTGTTACGCAAATTTCCTATTCTTATTTATCGTGATCTGCTCACTCAAATAATACCACAGACAACTCGGTCCGTTCACTTCCAGAAAAGGGTTACTTCTTGTATATTTGTTATGATGATTACTATTATGAACAACTCCCTATTTTACCATCGTCTGATTCAACTGTCATTGAAATCTTCTCATTCATATAAATAGCCATTCTTTTCCCTTTCAAATAATAAAATCTTTTGGCTTTACTTTTATCAATTTTATTGACTTATTAATATATTAGCAAATATATCATTTTTTTTGATAAATCGTTTATTTTTATTATTTGAAAAATCCTTACATTTATTTACTACTATGACTACCTCAAACAACCGTTCCACTACCCCCTCCACCACTGCTGCTGGTACGGACGCTTCTCCGGTCTCCAAATCGGTTGTCACCACTCCCACTGCCACGCCCGTTGTCTCCACTCCGGTTACCAACCACGCTGCTACTTTTGTTACCAATGCTAACGAAGAACTCATCCTTGACTTTGAGGAGGACGTCGTAAGCGATTTGAGTTCGGAGGTACTAGCTGACGAATTAATTGCTGGTATCGACACTGACATGGAAGATGTCTATGTTACTACTCCTACAGTTCACGATGATTATGTAGGTACTCCTGCTCAGGGCATTGCGTACAACATTGCGGTTATGCAACGCCGCGTTCTTGCAATCTCGTCAACAATGGCGCAACAAGGCGGTGTCGTTCCCAGTCAGCTGGTTACTGAACTTCGTTCCCTCCGTGCTTCCCTCGTTGAACTTGTCGAAGTACAACGTTGTTTGAATCCTGCTCCCATTGTCTCTCCCTCTGCTCCGGCACCCGCTCCTGTTGCATCCGTGCATAGACCCAGTGTCCATGCTGTTGTACCAGTACAACTCCCATACTTCCAATGGACGGGGCATGTTTATGACAGTACTCGCACAGTTTTCCCCACTTTGAAGGCTTGCGTCAACAAGTTTGAGGACGTGTTGAACACATATCAGCTAGATTTTAATGATCATTGGTGTCGTCTCTTGCCCCTCTGTTTGTCTTTTGATGTACGTGCTTGGTTAGCCGAATTCACCAGTGAATTTCCGGAGGCTACGTGGAGTGACTTCCGGGTCGCTCTTAACAACCAATACGGTATTACTCAGGATGCCGATCAAGAAGCTGCCACGACTGACCTTCTTGCCCTCTTTATGACACGCCACCAACCAATCGAGACGTTCATCGACAAGTTCCAGGACTTGAAACGTCGTTCCGGTTGGACTGACCCTTCTTCTTTGTGTCTTCGTTTCGTGTCTGCCCTAACCGTCGAGTTAGCGACCCAGGTCCATGTTGCTTTGGCAACAGCTCCGGTTACTACAAAGCGTAACCTTTCTTTTGTTATGGCATTAGCCAGGGAGCTGTATAACAAGCTGTACGTCCGGCCAAGACGGGACGCCACCGACGCTCATGCTTCCTCCTCTGATGCTCATCGGGTTGAAAAGCGTCACTCCGGTGGTCGCTCTCATCGTCACCCTGCCTCGGCTCGTGACAGTCGTAGGGATTCAGGATCCTCCTCTTCTTCTTCTTCTTCTTCTTCTTCGACTGCTGCTCCGGCACCAGGTGCTAACGAAATCTACTGTACCTACCATAAATCATTTGGTAATCACACTACGGACTCTTGTAGAGCACTCATTGCTGCCAGAGCTAACTATGTCAACTCTGGTCCCGGCCAATATTCTGCTCCTGCTACTTCTTCCCCTCGTACAAAGTACTGTCACCATTGCAGAGCCTCCAACTGGTCGCCTGGCCATGTTTGTGCCAAGGGAAAGGCCGTTGAGAACTCTGTACGGTACTATGGTAAACCAGCTGCTCCCGGGCCTGGTAACGAATTGACTCAGCGTGCCATGCGTAGGTCCTCTCCTTCCTCCTCTTCTCACGTAGAACACCGAGCTCAGCGCTCCACTCCTCCCGTTCCCATCACAGAATTAACATTTGTTGATGATGATGAGGACGATGATATGGAAGATATTTCCAAGAAATGTAAGCCTACAAAAACTATTAACATTAATAACGAACCATCTATACCTTCACGTACTCACAGTATACTTCTTCCCATTACGATTCAGAATCACCAAACTTGGGCTTATTTAGACACTGGATCTAATTTTTCCGCCATCAAACCATCATTGGTTCAACGTCTTGGTTTTGTTTTGGTCACTCCTGAACCTAATAAAAATATTTCTTCACACACACATAAAAACTCTTATATTTCTTTGGGACATAAAAATAACTCTGTTCAACGTGTTGGTTTTATTAACAACGTAAAAGTTTTCTATAATAATATTACCCTACATCATACATTCGAGGTCTTTGATATTCATAGTGAAGCTGATATCTGTATCGGTCTTGATCTTATGTCTCGTCTTAACATATCTATTAATGGATTAGTAACACACTGGGATGACTCGACCCTACCAACTATTGAAGATCCTATCGATCCTCTTCCCAATACTCCTAACTATGAATATTTTGGTACTGAATCTATTCGTACTGAATTTATGACATCTATTAAAAATGAGTTAGATGATAATACCGCTATAGATCCTTTCTCCGTATGTACCATTCCTAACTCTGAATTCAAAATTGTTGTTCCTGAAAACACGGTTGTTTTCCGCAAACAATACCCATTACCTTTAAAACATAAAGATGACCTTTCCAAACAGCTGGATACATGGCTTGCTGACGGGACTATTACGGTTGCTGAACCTAACAACCCTCACAATAACCCTATTCTTTTTGTGAAGAAACGTGATGAACAAGGGAATTACGGTAACGTCGTCCGTGTCGCCACCGACTGCCGTCAATTAAACTTAAGCCTCATTCCAAGTCAATCTGACAAATTTGTACTTCCACGAATTGACGAAATTCATGAACAGCTGTCTCACTGTAAGCTTTTTTCCGTTCTTGATTTAAAAAGTTGTTTTACACGTTTTGCCATTGCTAAACAATTACAAGCTCTAACTGCTTTCACCACTCATCGTGGACAATATGTTTTTCAAAAATGCCTATTTGGTGTAGCTACACTTCCATCATTTGTACAACGAATCATATCTAATTTGTTCCTGGACCTTCCTACTGTTTTCTGCTACATTGATGATATCACAATCGGTAGTACCACAGAGAACGTAGACGCACACACTAAACTAGTAAAAGAAGTTATTATACGCCTCAACAAGGCCAAACTTATTCTTCAACCTACCAAATGTCATTTCCTCCTCACGTCCTTAACATTACTTGGTTTCAAGCTAAGCAATAAAGGTCTCCAAATCGACAGTTCAAAGATTTGCAACCTGGACAAACTCCCTCCTATTGTAAATAATAAAGCTCTCATGCGAGTACTCGGATTCTTCAATTTTTTCCGGAAACACATACACAATTACTCTTCTATTTCTGCACCACTAGACAAGTTGAGAAATATTAGTGATAATACTCTTTTCATAAAGACTTGGTCTAGCTTACACGACAAGGCCTATAACGATCTAAAATATGCTGTAACACACGCACCTGTCATTTCTGTCATGGACACAACTCTCCCATTACGAGTCTCCACTGATGCTAGCGGGTACGCGATCGGTGGTTATGTCTGGCAGTTGGATCGTACAAACACCATTCGATTTTTGGGTTTTGCTTCTCGCAGTTTAACAAAAAGTGAAAAAAAACTATTCTACGAATAAACGTGAATGTCTTGCAATTGCGTATATGTTTCTACGTTACCATCAGTGGTTACATCTGAATGAGTTCATTTTATACACGGACCATTACAGTCTTATCTTTTTACACTCGCAGCGTTATTGTTCCACTTTACTCCAAAACTGGTACACCACCATTTATTCAAAATCGTTCAAAGTTGTTTACATCAAGGGTTCTGACAATTACATTGCTGACAGTCTCAGTCGACTATTTGCTTCTCCTGAAGTTGAACTCGAAATAGAACAACGCGATTCTATAAAAACTGCTAATAAAGAACAATCGCAAAAAGAAAAAAACTTGAGAAAAAAGATTTCTTTTATTACTCAACAGTCACCTGACACGATCCTTTTCGATTCCGATCAACTTATGCAACGCGCTGCAGAATTAGCAGACGCTATGACTCCTCCTCCTGAAGAAAGACGTGCTATCATTGACAAATTTCATAACCTTGGCCATTTTGGAATTAATGCTATCGAGGCAGCCATCCATGATGCGCATTTACATTGGACGAACTTACGTAAAGATATTGCCGAAGCAATTTCTGATTGCAATATTTGTCTCGCCTTTAACTGGTCCCGTACTGGTTATCACCCTCCAAAGCAGATTTTACCTTCCGCTCCTGGCCACCACGCCGTCTGTGATTTGGGCACATTTAATATCACCTCTGAATCAGGCAATAACTTTATTCTGGTTTACGTTGATTTATTTTCGAGATTCACGATCTTACGTGCTTTACCTGACAAAGAGGCAAGTACAATCGCTAAGCAGCTAGTTGACATTTTTACTACTTTCGGCCTTGTCAAAGTATTGCAAACCGACCGTGGTTCCGAATTTACAAACGAATTAGT
>JAIXMO010000165.1:0-10216 GCA_025677825.1 Helicostylum pulchrum | reverse complement strand
TCCGTGAAGCTCATCATAGCCAAAGAAACAAGACCCAGAAAAGGTAGATAAAGATCCGAAGATGGTTGCTTTTTTTATTCCATATGGCTGTTCATTCTAAAAAAATGGGAAACATTGTAAGTATTTTTCTTTATTTTATTTTAAGAACTTACGTAAATTGGGCTGGAATCCTCAAGTAATAAACTTTCTTTAGATCTCAATGGGGCGGTGCGATTGGCAAAGTACATCCCTGCTCTTCTAGTATTAGGAGGACCGTCCTGTCCGTTGCGTACCTTTTGTTAAACAAAATCTACAGCCATAGGTACTAAATATACAAAAAAAAAAAGGATTAACTAATTTATTTCTTCTTTAAGTATATATGTATACATACCCAGTATGGCCAGAGAAGTTCATAAGTCTATTACATTCAATTCCGTCACCATTTACAAAAAGGGCATATACCTTACAGCGTATTATAGATTCTGTACCTGTTTGGATAACGATGGTTTTTTCTGAAAGTGTTTTGAGCTCGTTTACAATTGGTTTCAAGTAAGAGCTGAAGTCACTCTTGGAAGATCCTGGAAGTATACCGATTTGAAAGGTTGCATGTCGTGCATATCTTTAAAAAAGGTAAATAATTTAACTCGTTAGTACTTTTTCCTAACATATTAATTTAATTTTTCTTATTGTTAGTGTACCTTTCTGAACTGTCCAAGTTTAGTACGACAGCGTGAATCATAATCATACTTGAATGGGAGCTTGAGGATGTGAATCCGTCAACATCAATTTTCAAATATATATTTATTATATCTTGGTCTGTGTTTATAGCTTGGCTGTTGTAGAGATCCTTGAATATTTGCCCGTCGAAGATATCACCGTAAGTATCGTTGTTTCTTGTTATATTTTCGATTACTTCTTTCTGACGATCTATTATTTTTTGACGTACTTCGTCTGACGACATCATTTCAGCAACTTTATCAGCGATTGACACCATTTTAGTGCTTTTTGCTGAAGACCTTAATGAGTTGCATGTAGGACAACTGAGAAGTTGGTCATCTTCTTGGCTATACAAATAGCATCCATTGTGGCAAACATCATATGATCTTGTCATGGGTAAAGGTATAACAGTCTTAACAAGGCTGGTACACGCTTCATGACTCAACAATTTGGTAGTAACAGAGTCTATCAGAAAGCATAAGGTAATTTTTTAAAAAACATTAGTCTAAGATAAAATCAATATAATAATTTAAAGCTATATTTACCCAAGGTCTCGTCGGCAAGCATCATATTAATTAGATGTCTCAATGCTCTTGAACCTTCTCGACTGATGTTGTATGTATCACATACCTCTTCAAACATGACACTATATCTTTCAATATTGGTGAATACAAACTTGGGGATATTTACTTTGTAATGAATTTCGTCTTGGTCAATATCATTATCGTTCATTTCAGGCGCGGTAGTAGAGTCAACAAGTATATGCTCAGAGTTAAATGGTTCTGTTAAATATACATATATATAACGGTTTATGTAAGTAAAATATTGAATATTACATATTATTTATGTATCATTTCCATTAATGTTTACCTTCGTTTTCTAGAAAATCTGATTCATCGTTAAAATCAAGATAGTCACCACAGTCATAATCGTCCATGGAGTTGACACTTTCAGTATTTGCGACTGGGGAAGGCGCAGAAAAGGATATTGACTGCTGGAAAAGAAGCTGACGAACATAATCGATGTTATGACCGGATACGCGTGTACGTTTATTTGGATTGGTGTAGGAAGACATTTTTAAGTAAAAATAATGGATAAATTATCTGAAAGTAAGGTAAGATTTTTTTTTGCTTTTATATTCGAAAATTGAGATAGAAAATTAATCTTGGCAGTTTTTTTTAGAAACAGTAGATACATTATATCATGCAATTTATTTCAAAGTAATAATAGAACCGCTCATATAACGTAGTATATTTATGCTGAGCCGTTGTGCATATAAAAAAGGTAAATTATTAAAAATGTCGCGACAAGTACATACTAATTCGATTGGGTAGAGGGCTTGAGGCATTTTTTTACTGGTGCCTTTTTTTTATTTTATTTTTGGCGGCGCAGCTACAAGAAATAATTCCATATTTGTCTATGTATCCTTTACAGGTATTGAAAATTGAATATAAAGAGACACTTTTAGAAGAAGAAAAAAAACTAATTCTTTTTTATTTATTTTAAAAACGCAGAAATAATATGTCTAATATGTCTAACAATAACAACAGTGACATCCCCTGGAATTCTACTGATTTTCTTCAAGATGTATTTGAAAACACGCCCTCTGATACTGTCAAACTTGATTTTCTCATTGGTGAAGTCAGTGAAATCAAGATCATGTTATCACGACTTTTGGCCATGAATAATAGAGACTCTCTTAATTCTGTTTCTTTCCGTTCAGGTAATTTTGGCTAAAAGGAAATAAATAATGATGTTCTACTTTATTCTAATTTTTTTTTTAGGATCTGTCTCTGCCGGTACCAGCCAGTTATCTATCACGCCTGCTTCTTTTGATATTATCAATGACCGTGAGAAGGTCGATGAAATAGTGATGACGGCTACAAGCAACCGTGGTAAAAGGTGCTATTCCAGGAGAGACATTCTTTTGAAAACTGGTATTTCTGAATCAAAAAAGAAAGATCTCATCGTCGCAATGTGTACTATTTGGTTGGAAGCAAAAGAAATCTCGTATGGCATGGCAACAGAAACGGAAGAGAAAGCAGCAAGATATCAAGATGGGTCCGATAGATACGACAAAACAAATGTGCTGATCGGTCTATTCTGTAAAACGAAGTTTTCTGAAGAGGATAAGACATTTAGGTGGATGAACTTGTCAAAAGAAAAAAGGGAACTTATAACGTATGTTGTAGAACACATTGTTTTCGAGACGTTAACACGCCAATCTTGCTTGCCCTTGGATTTTGCAAAAGACAGTTGGGTAACTACTCACTTATTATCCGTTGCTATCCGTAATAGTGATGGATCAAGAAAAGCAAAGTCAACTGTAAGCTATTTCATTAATTTTTATTTGACAAATATCAGTATCAGTATTTCTCACTCTTTTTTCTTGGGGGTTGACATATTAGGAAGATAATGCGGACAGCTTTTCAATCTCTGATTTGGCAGAGGAAGTTGAATTGCCACAGGTAAGTATCGATGGGTTGAATCCAGTTTTAGGTGACAAGAGAAGAAGAGTTTGAACCAATCGTATCTTGGCTGGTGAAATCTGTCATTTTTTTTTTTTTGCTATAAATAGTTTGATTTTTTCTCTTTTTTTTTTCCCTTTTCTTTTCTTTATTATTTTTATTACTTTTCCTTTCAATTTTTTTTTAATAAAACAAATAAAAGTTCTTTTTTTTTGAACTTTACATACAGGTGTTAGCCCTCATGTAGTGCTTTCACTCATTCTGTCGAGATCAGGTAATATCATGTTAGCATTATGAAGACAACTTGTAGCTCTAATACCATATTATTTTTATCTTAGATATTTATCTGTTACTCGTATCACTACTTGCTATAGGCCCTTTACTTCAAAGCTTTTTTTATATACAAAAGTAATTATGTTATTTCTTTGAGCCTTTGTATCATATTCTGACCTTTTTTTTTTTTAATCCAGGTGCAGGCTTATTCCGCTATGTATACTGTCCTTTTATCTTGTGTTCTCTATGTAACAATAATGAACTATAACTTAAACATAACTATTACCTCGCATCTTCTTAATCTTTTAACTATTGTATATACTAAAAGACAATAACAAACTAGTTTCTTAAACATAATTATACCCTTCCCCGTAATATATATATACACTACACACTGTAAACAAAATTCACCTGTAAATAATAAAATTCTCGCTTTTTTTATATATATATAAATTTTTATTACTAAATGTGCTATCATTACCGTATGATCGAATAACTATTTTATACAATATTGCCTTCTAATCATCCAATACCGTCGTAATGCTGTTTTTTTTAATGATTTGCCGGTTATGGTTAAAACTGCGATAGTGATAGCTCAAGCACTGGTGACTCACTCAAGCACTGGTGACAAGAAATATCATCCGTGACAAATTAATCACCAGTGACAAATCAGTCACTGATGATAGCTATTAATCACTGGTGATAGCAATGATAAATTAATCACCAGGCGTTAGCACCAGCGATTAATTTAGCACTCCAAGCACTTTGTTTCGCCATGGTGATTGTTATATAGCCTTTGTGTATAAAGGTATATCTAAATTATATATCTGTATAGTACGTGAATACAACACTAAGTCAATCAAATCTTTATTAGAATAAGAAGAAGAATTGTTATTATCATGGAATAAGGGATCATACTGATCCAATATAGCATTAAATGATTGTTTGTTATTATTATTAGTATTCCTAAAATTATAAGAAGTACGTGAACCAATATTATTATTGTTATTATTATTGTTACGTGAATTATTGTATCTGTTGTTATTGTAATTATTTCTGTGTTCAGTGCTACCATTATTGCGTCGAGTATTATTACGATGATAACAATCTCGTGCAAAGTGACCAGGTTTGTCACACACAAAACATAATGGAACATCTCTTTGATACTGGGAAGCAGGACGTTGTTGAAATTGTCGATTGGTTTGATTGTTGAATTGTCCTTGGCGTTGTAATGCATTGAGTAGCTCATTGTTTTGACGCTGCAATTGTTGAATCATGTTAACACTTGTATCCATAGGATCATCAATATATTGTGACGAGGCAGTAGTAGGAGTACGAGTTGAATGTCCATATATAGTAGCTGACTCGAAAGCAGTAGCACATTGATATGATGATTCAAGATCCACTGGATCCTGCATTAAGACATGAGCACGGGCACGATCTTTCAATCCTCGAATGAACTTATCAATAGCTTCATCATCGGTAATTGAAACTTCTAATAATATATCTTGGAATGCATGAATATATTGTTGAACACTAGTCGTTTGTTTTACTTCGAATAATCTATCACGGGCAGAACGAGCGGCAAATTGCGGTCTAAATTCCAAATCTAAAGCAGTTTTAAAAGTAGGCCAACTAATAAAATTATTTTGATCATTGAATGTGATACGATTATACCATAAAAGAGCTCTTCCAGAAAGTAATGTCACACTGTATTCAACCCAACGAGATTCTTCGAAATTGTTGAAACGTAAGTAACGTTCTACAGAAGTATACCAATTGTCTATAACAGCTGATATACGACTACCATCATATGGCATAGGTGTAGGTATACGTACGTTGCTGCTAGAGCGGTTGTTGTTGTTGTTGTTGTTGCCATTATTGTTGACATATAATAATTCTAATATTTTTGCTAATTCATCACGAGTAACATTGTTATTCTGAGCAGATTGCGAGTTGTTTGATGTTGATCCATCCATTTTCTTGTCAATAATATCTTTAAATCTAAGTAGTAATTTGTTACTTTGTCTATTTATTGTAAATTCTTCTGCTCGCGTTGGTAGACTATTATCACTAGTTGTTTCCTTATTTAATTTATATCCTTTTGATTCCGAATACGTTATAAAATCTTTCTTGTTGTCTGCTGATATATCTTTTAAAGCCTTATTGATGATATAATTATTGATCCTTGTACTATTATTTTCGGCGCGTTTCATTCAGCTATATTCAGTTTGACTATTGTTTGTTAATATCAGACGATCTGGTGCTACCAATTGTCGAGATCAAACTTAACAAATAGTCAGTTATATTAAAGTATAGAAGTGTCACAGCTAAAATTGAATAAGCTGTGTACTACTTTAAATTAGATATAAATTACCCTAAAATACAAACTCAATAAAGGACCACCTTTTTACTACTATACATTTATTGCTATAAGTCTCATCTATTAAAATAACTCTGACAGAAGATGGATAAAAGATGGTTTATTAAAATATTGTTTTGGAAGATAATTTATATAGTTTAAAGTAGTACAAAATAAAGTACGACAGTAACAGTAGTACAAAATTGAGAACCAATTTTGACTAAAAAGAATAGTGACAATATAAAAATTAATGAATAATTGCTCACTAACAGGGTCGAACTGTTGACCTTGGCGTTATTAGCACCACGCTCTAACCAACTGAGCTAAGCGAGCATGTTCTTTTTTGCCAGGCTTAATTATATAGTTTTCCGAATAGTTCCTTTAAAGATGCACTACAAACAAAGTGGATTTTAGGCGTTTTCCGTATACGGGATATCCAACAGAATTCTCTACGACTCCCGTACTTTTTTTTTGGTTTTTGCAATTTTGTAAAATATTTTGATATTTTTAGTTCATGTGAAAGGTCTGTTTATTTGGTTTATTTTTGCTCATATAAACTATTTTGTATCTTTTAAATTCATGGAGTAATAAAGGTTTGAAGTTTGTCTATTTTATTCTTTTTTTCTAAAAACTTTAAAGTGTAATTTTTTTGCCCTAAGCTGTATTTGAAATCTTTTATTTTAAAACACGTGAATTTTTTTTGCACTATAAAAATAAAAAAAAGGTATGTATTGCTATTGCGAATACAGGTCGTATTGTAGCAACTTTATGAAAAACATTTGCTGGTATATGTTACGACCACATTTATTTTCAATTTAATGGTGTATTGGATGCAATAATTTAATTATAAAAGTTTGACAAAAATAAAGAAATACGTAAAAGTAGTTTTAGATTGAGCAAGTCTATGTTTTGATACTCAAGTATTTTTATAAAATGTATCAAAAGATAGAGAATTTAATTCTGCGTATTTTATCTCTCATATTAGTCTAGTAAAAAAGTTATTGTAGAGTCCCATTTCAGTTTTCCAAATGATATGTATGTTGGTTTAAACTCTTCACACTTTGCTGCGTTTTAAAAAAATTAAAAAAAGGGGGGGGGGAAGAGAAAGCATGTGTAAAAGAAAAAGCTTGTAAAAAAAAAGAGTCGTAGACATTTGAAAGGGAACATGTATAGTCGATATGGAGGAAATAAAAATAAAAATAGTAGCGTAGGTATATACTGTGTACAATTACCGCCTTGACGTCAATAAAAAAACCTTTCCTTCTCTGTTTAGTTAAGCCACGCCATTTTATTTTAATGACGCGGAGTTGATCTTTACTCAGGTCTTCCCCCTTTTTTTTTCTTTTCCTTTTTCATTATTTATTACAGCTCGACTATGTCGAAAACTAAAACAGTACCATGCTTTTGTAATACGCATTGCGTAGGTGGTGTTCCGTCTCAATACAGTTTTGTCTCTGATCGTACCAGACGTAATCATGAACAAATAGACGGTTCTGCTATTAAACGTAGAAAGCTGTATTGTCTTACTGGTGTTCCCTCTGAAGGTCTATATTTTTATAAAGCATCACAATATTAAACCGAAGATATTCTTTTACTCATATGTATATTTTTTTTTAGAAATCATTCCTATTGTTCAACCAGGTGTTGCTGAAGATGATGTCGAAGTATTCGAAGGTAAGTATTACTATTTAGCTCGACTTTTTTTTTTTTTTTTTTTTTTTACTGTGACAGATACTAATATACAGTGGTGCTACTAACTCACTCACAAAAAGTTAAACTGGCATAACTTTCGATACAATTGCGTTAGAAACCGGATATTTGGTACCAAATTAAGAAAATGCAAGAAAAACAAGTAATAGGATCCATATTAGATATTTTAAATCGGAGTTTTATTTAAACTACGAAAAAAGAAATATATAAAAAAAAAAAAAAACCAAATGTTATTTTCAATGATTTGTATATCCTCCTTTATTCTTAATGACATCTTCAATTCTTTTGGGAATAGCTTCATAGTAGGGTAATATATCCTCTTTGGTAAATTTATTCCACTCAATATCAATTCTGTTCCACAATTCGTCAATATTTTTTGGCTTAGTCTCGTAAGCGTCAAGTCTCAACTTCAAATGGTGCCACAAGTGTTCAATTGGGTTTAAATCGGGACTACATGCTGGCCACTTCTTGGTATACCTAATTTGATTATTTTCTAACCATTTTTTTGTAAGTTTAGAAGTATGTTTTGTATCTCCGTCTTGCTGAAAAATTACATTCTTCTTACTAAAACCATAGTATTTAAGTGTATCCTTAAAACTGTTGTTAAGGATGTGAGTATATAGTTTGGAGTTCATAGGATACTCTACTATACGGCAAGCGTAACCTACTCCAAGTGACGTCATGCATCCCCACACCATAATTGATCCACCTCCCGCCTGAATTTTGGTCTGGATATTATGAAGTCTATCTGGGTCACCTTTAACCTTCCATGTTATTTGACGTCCATCTGATCCCCATCGATTAATTTTAGTCTCGTCAGAAAATATGACAGTCTTCCAGTCATCAATAGTCCAGTGACGGTGTTGTTTGGCCCAGCGAAGTCTTTCCTTTTGATGATCTACCTTGATAAAGGCCTTTTTTGTCTTATTTTTCGATTTCAAACCTAGGCTTCTCATAAGTTTTGTAGTACCAGAATAGCTAATGGCGTAGCGAAGAGCTCTCAAGTATATTCGGACATTTTTAGCGGATAATAAATAACCTTTTCTGACTTCAAATAGTATTACTTTTTTTGCTCAATTAGGAATAGTACTTGGTCTGCCACCTTTTTGTCGAATGCGTTTTGGTTGAATTTGATTTTTTATTCGATTGACGGTTGCTTCTGATACATCAATTTTTCGAATTATGTTGCTAGTTGACTCGCCATTATTTATAAGAGATATGATGTCATTACGCTTATCCTTACTGAGTTTATAGGGCATTTAAAAAATATTGATTGCGTAAAATAATCGATGATAAACAGGGAAAGAGCAACGGAAAAGTTGAATGATTTATATACTTTTGGAGAGCCTGACGTCATATTATTTATACGGTCTAAAACAAAATTACATCATTATACATAACTCTGCGAAATAAGAATTTCAAAATATTCCGTGACAATTACGAAATGGCAAATATTAGTATTTTTATTGTTTATCTTGATGACGTCATTGCTTCTTCGACTGTATTACATAAAAAAATAAAGTAAACAATCACGTATCTTTTAGTTTTTATTTGATCCAGCTAGCTCGACTTAAGCTAGCAGTATGTCGTTTTCTATTTTTGTGAGTGAGTTAGTAGCACCACTGTATTATTTATTTCTATAGACGATTTTGAATCGTTCGACGATGTTGAAGCTGAATCAGAAGCTACTACTAATGTTATTCATGACGAGGATGTTGAATCTGAATCTGAAGAACACTGTTCTGAGGAACAAGGTACTTTATTTTATTTTATTTTATTTTTTTTAAAAAAAACTAACTAAAATATCATTTTCTGCAGATCCCCAAGAACCTTCTGTATTTCCAGCAGAACCAGTGGCATTCATTTTCGTATTGATGTTATTAATGTTGCATGGAAAGCATCTCACTGAAGAAGGGTGTGAGATTGTAATGGTGTTTTTCAACATTATCTTGGCCTATTTGAACTTGGAATTTCGTTTTCCTAAAAGACTTCCAACTTTCGTTTCTCGAATGCAATTTGCAAAAAAATACTACACCGGCATTACCAAATATGTTAGCTGCAGCGCTTGCCACGCTATTTATAATATCCCTATCAACAACAATGACCGTAAACAGTATCACCAATGTACTTTTACGAAGTCTTATTCAACAACCACTGGACTTCCTTTGAGCATTTGCGAGAACGATTTGTATAATACAACAAAATCCGGAAAGCTTGCCCCTCGCTATACTTTTGTATATAACTCAATCATTTCAACTTTAAAAACCTTTTTTAAAAGGAATGGATTTATGGAAAGTATCAATTCTTGGAGATCAAGAAAGTTACAGAAGGAAGGTCATCTTTTTGACATTATGGATGGAAATGCATGGAAAACTTTTAAAGCACACGAATCTGATGCTAAACCGTTTGTCGAAAGCTCAGATAGTAATATCTTGTTCTCGTTGAATGTGGACTGGTATCAAGCATTCACGAAAGGAAGTTTTTCTATTGGTGCTGTATATATGACTATCCTGAATTTAGATAGAAGAACACGAAACTTGAGAAAGAATGTGATACTAGTATCATTGATGCCCGGTCCCCATGAAGCAAGCTTGTCTCAAATAAATAATTATATGGATCCATTAGTCGAAGAATTGAATACACTATTAAATGGTGTTGACATGATCTCTTCTAATGGTGAAATTGTCTTTGTTCGTGCAGCTCTACT
>JAIXMO010000164.1:0-10229 GCA_025677825.1 Helicostylum pulchrum | reverse complement strand
AAAGGTCCAATCAGCTACTATTTTGTCAAGACTGCTATTAAATGACCTAGGGATCTCATTAAGTACGCGTTCTATTCGTCGTTACCTTCAATCAAGAGGTATTGTCCCTTTTAAGAAACCTAACAAACCTAAAATATCTCCTGTCAATCGAAAATTGAGATTAGCATTCGGTAAAAGCCGCGTTGATTGGACAGATATTGACTGGAGAAATGTTATTTGGTCTGATGAGACAAAAATTAACCGTTTTGGCTCGGACGGTGTAAGTTGGTGTTACAAAAGATCCGACGAAGGTATTAGACTAGAGCAAGTAAATCAGACAGTAAAGCATGGTGGTGGTAGTGTTATGGTTTGGAGCTGTATTACTTGGGAAGGAGTTGGTTACCTTGTTTTTATCGATACAACAATGGACAAACATCTTTATAAACGTATTCTAGAAGAAGACTTTATTGAAACAATTGATTATAACAATCTCAAGAAGGATGACATTCTTTTTATGCATGATAACGATAGAAAACATACTGCTAATATTGTTACTGATTGGCTCAGAGATCAAAAAATTGAGACCGTAAACTGGCCAGCACAGTCACCAGATTTGAATCCTATCGAAAACATTTGGGCTCTATTGAAAAATCGATTGTATTCTAATTATACTATGCCACCATCATCAATAAAGGAACTCAAGAAAAGAATAGTAGATATTTGGTACAGTATCACACCAGAAGAAGTAAGGCCATATATTCTTAGCATGCACAAGAGGTGTAACGAAGTTATTAAAGCAAAAGGATATTGGACAAAGCATTAACTACTTTTTAATAAATGATGTAAAAAAAAATGTAAAAGAGGCAAAAGTGTCCGCATACACCTTTTAATTTGAAATTGATTTGAATCGGGGCTTTTACTATTTATAGCGTTTAAGTTTAACAAACTTCTTTTTAGTTTTTTAAAGGGGTTTTAATGGTATATTACTCGTTTTGTTTGGATTTATATTCTTACAGATATTGCATAAAAACCGGAGAAATCAAAAACATGCGGACACTTTTGCCGCATACTGTATATCAAAAATAGCTGAAAAGTGAATGAGGAAAGCTTCTTGGATCAAGTTCCTTTGCATTCCATTTAAAGTGATGTAACTTTGAACGGCTGCATTAGCTATGTTCCAGAGGTTCCATATTTCTTGTTGAATAAAATTTGACTCTTCAATGAGTTCAATGAGTTCATTGAGTTCTTCGTAAGTAGACATTTCAAATAAAATAAAATAAAAGTTATTGGAAGAAAAAAAATTATGCGTTTATAAAGTTGCTGGAGGATAGTAATCTGACAAAAATCAAAATCTGATGTCATAATTATTCCCAACTAGGATTATGATTGCCTTATTGAGGGGGGAGTATTTTTTTCCTAAAAAAAATTTGTTTTGCTTGGGAACAGCCTTGAGAAATGTTTTTCGGAAAATAGATTTGTAGGTTGGTATAGTTTCATAGGAGTATCATAGAATAATAGGTAGAATTATATTAATATTTAATCAAAACTTCTTATATAATCGTGATTTAATGCTTTTTCTTAAAATTTAAAACATTTGTATATTTAGTACTAAATTACAGTCTATAAATCAATCTTGGTGTCCTGATTTTGTAAGTTAGTAATAAATCTAACATTAAGAAATCATTTCTCCTTAGTCTATTAGTAACACTAACTACCGCAATACTTTTACTTTGATATAAATAGAGACTTGTGGGACAATTTTCGTTTACACATTGTGACCTTTCTTTTTTTTTTAGTTTCAGTTTATTTCCACATTTCCCAATTTAGAACAATATTCCAATATTGTTGATGAAATCGAGGCCGAGCAAAGAAATGACAGTTTGTTAGCTCGTCTGGAATATAATGAAGCTGTACACACAGCGTTAAAAGAAAAGAAAGTGACACGATATCTGCACGGTATTGCTATCGGGTGGTGCAATACTTTTGAAAAAGGCTCGGGTGTGCGCCACCCGATAACAATACTGTGCAGATATCGTGCTACTTTTTTTTCTTTTAACACTGTGACATGCTTTACACGATCGACAAACGTTGGATATTACCTCTTTGGAAGATAGTGTATGTAAGACGCTATTTCGCTTTACGTACAGTGACCAGCAAAACTGTCCCTATGTTCGGAAATTTTAAACATAACGACTATTAATTGTGTAAGATCTAATATTTAAGTACGGTATATAAGTAATATATGATGTAAAAATGATGCAGTTTTTATTAAAAGAAAAAGAGAATAAAAATATTACTCATGGCGTGAGAAACATTCCGGTTAATACGATCGGTACATAGGGACAGTTTTGCACGGATATTTAAAATTTTAAATTTTTTGAAAAAAAAAAAAACCGCATTTCGGCTTCTCATCCAAAATGTATAAAATTATGAGAAAATATTGGGAAAATAGTTCTTTATTCTATTTCATATTAACTGGTATATAAATCTTAAGACCACGTGGTAATGCGCGCAACTAGTCAAAACAAGCAAAAAGGTATCTCATCCTTACTTCAAAATGGTGAAACTATTCGTCAAGTATCTAAAAAAACTGGTGTTAGCAAGAGTGTTATTGGTAGAATATCGAAGAAGTCTATTCCTGATAGATTACCTGGTAAATCCGGTCGATCTCCTTTACTTTCACCCGCTAATAAGAGATATTGTGTTCGAAAAGTGACTGCTGGAAATCTGGACAATGCCGTCAAAGTAAAAAAAGAGCTACAAAAAGATATTGGAATAGCTGTAAGTGCTGATACTGTTAGACGTGCTCTTCGTGGTTCAGGTTTAGGTGCTATAGAGAAGAAAAAGAAACCTAAGTTAACAAAGACAAATGCTAAAAAAAGACTTCAGTGGTGTAAAATGTATCGTGATTGGACAATTGACGACTGGAGACGCGTTATCTGGTCGGATGAAACAAAAATAAATCGTTTTAACTCTGATGGACGTGTTTGGGCTTGAATTCGTAACGGGGAGAGCCTTCAACCAAAACATGTAAAGATGACAGTAAAACATGGTGGTGGTAGTATAATGCTCTGGAGCGCAATAACATATGCTGGTACTGGCTGGATGTGTAAGATCGATGGTAATATGGATAAAACATTGTATAAAGTGATATTAGAAGATGATCAAGCTAAAACAATTGATTTTGCATGTAAAAAACTAAACTTACGCCGTGATCAAATCTATTTTCAACATGACAATGATCCAAAACATACTTCGAATATTGTCAAAAATTATCTCAAAGAGCAAAATTATCAAGTCATGCAATGGCCAGCACAATCACCAGATTTAAACCCAATTGAAAACATGTGGCAATTAATGAAAATCCGTTTAAATCAATATGATACACCGCCAAAGGGAATGAACGAATTATATGAGCGTGTATCCGAAGTTTGGTATGACGTATTAAAGCCAGAAGAGTGTATAAAGGTGATCGAAAGTATGCCAAGACGTATTGCAGAATGTATTAAAAATAAAGGATACTGGACGAAATACTAGAAGATAGTATATGATTAAGATTTAAAAATTTAAATAACCGTGCAAAACTGTCCCTATGTACCGATCGTATTAACCGGAATGTTTCTCACGCCATGAGTAATATTTTTATTCCCATTTTTTTTAATAAAAACTACATCATTTTTACATCATATATTACTTATATACCCATACTTAAATATTAGATCTTACACAATTAATAGTCGTTATGTTTAAAATTTCCGAACATAGGGACAGTTTTGCTGGTCACTGTACATTGGACTAATATTCACAAAGACATTCAGCGTATTATTTCCAATTGTGACCAATGTAGTCGGTTCGCTGTGAGCAAAATAGGGTTTCACCCCTTCCGTTCTACTTCACCAACACAAGTGTTTGATCACTGGTCAATGGATTTGGCTACATTCAATATTACTTCTTCTAGTGGAAACAACTATATGCTTATTTTGGTTGATCATTTCAGTCGATTTACAATTCCTCGTGCAATTACAGATAAGTCGAGTCTTACTATAGCTAAGGAATTACTAAATGTTTTTTGTTTGTTTTCTTTTCCTAAAGTATTAACGTCTGATAATGGGTCTGAATTCGTTAATGAAATTGTATCACAGTTAATCCTAATGAGTGGCATAGACAGACGGTTATCTTTACCATATACTCCTACTGGCAATAGTGTTACGGAAAGATTTGTAGGCATTGCAAAATCAGTAATTGTTAAATCGCTGAAGGGTAAACATGCCGATTGGGACTTATATCTTAATCCTACGCAATTGGCTATGAACATCAAGTATTCGAAGTTACATAAGTCGAGACCCTATACGATTGTATTTAATAGACAGCCCAATGATTTTGAAGATTATTCTAAAGTGATACCTACTTTATCGTTAATGAAAGCTGACACTAAAAAGATACATGATAGGCTTACCTTTGCACAAGAAGTTGTTATACCTCAGATTGCGGCTTTAATTAAAACGACTCAAGATCGTGATCATGCTCGGTTTGAAAAAACTCACAAGGTTTTAAAAGACATGTATCCTATTGGTAGTAAAGTTATGATCGTTAATGTTCATCGTAATTCTAAATTGGAAGAAAGATATTCTGGTCCCTTTACTATTAAAGGTTATACTAAGAACAAATCTTATATTTTAACAGATAGACTCGATAATCTTTTAAGCCGAGATATTCCTACGCAACAGATTAAGTTAATCCAATCCAGTACAGCTTCTCAAAATGAAGTTGCAGACAAACATTATGAGGTGCAAGCTATCATAGCACACCGCGGCGGACCTATTGATTTTGAATATCTCGTTCATTGGTTAGGATATAATGATGAGGCTGATCATACTTGGCAAACAGCATCAGATTTTGATTCTACTTTACACATAGAGCTTTATTGGCAACGTCGAAATGGTACTAATTGATATATACACGCTATATATGCACACCTTTTGATTACTATTTTGAAGTCTACTTTGCTTCTTTATTTTGACAAGTATAGATTTACTACGGGTAAATCTATAACGCGTGTATTTTCCTTATAAAAGATGTCCGTGACACTGTTACGCAAATTTCCTATTCTTATTTATCGTGATCTGCTCACTCAAATAATACCACAGACAACTCGGTCCGTTCACTTCCAGAAAAGGGTTATTTCTTGTATATTTGTTATGATGATTACTATTATGAACAACTCCCTATTTTACCATCGTCTGATTCAACTGTCATTGAAATCTTCTCATTCATATAAATAGCCATTCTTTTCCCTTTCAAATAATAAAATCTTTTGCTTTACTTTTATCAATTTTATTGACTTATTAATATATTAGCAAATATATCACTAATACCAAGGCTGCTCCTTTGGCCAATACTGTCAATAACACTATTCGAAAGAAAGCCAATCGGGATAAGCATTCTAATAAGAACGCTACTGTTATCAAACGATCTCAAAGATTACTTGATGCTATGCCGCAAAAGTAATTTTAAGTAAATGAATGAACCTTTTCCCTATAGATATTTTTTTTTTTTGCCTGATAAAGGTTTTTAAGGGTTTTTACTGGTCTTTTATATGCTTTTTACTATGATCTATTGTTGTAACAACTATTTTTTTTTCTCTTCATTTTTTCTTTAAATTTTTCATGCATGATTTTTTTTTTCTTTACTTCCGTCCCTTTTACAGCTCCCGGCTATATATATTTAACAATCTGGTGGGGGGTAATGTTGTATCCAAGTAATATTAGAGTGATATAATTCAGACATATTTTATACAAGTAAGATACGTGCTTATCAACTTACATAAAACTACAGTGGTTACATAAATTGACCCACAAAACTTGTTTTTTAAATGTTTCCGCGAATAATGGTACTAGCTATACAAGTCATATATCAGAAAAGGCAGACGAGGCTGAATTTTAATTTAAATAAAGTTTTAATTGATTTTTATGACGTAATCATTATGTAAGAAAAATAAAGTGATTCCGAATTTTTTTAATTTTCCGCATTATTTAAATATTAAATCATTTACAGCTGGCTTGTAGTTGTATCAAAAATACATTAATGCTATCAGAATATTTAAACCTTTCTCTATCTCATGATATAAATACCGTCAAAATTTTCGAAACTTCCCATGTTACTATCACTCTCCAAACTTAACGGCTTTTTAAAAATACTATGCCTTATAAACTCAGCCAAAGTAAACGTGATGACGTCAAGTCTCTTATTTTGAATGGTGAGCCCACTGTCAACATTATAAAACTTACAGGAGTTTCAAAGTCACATGTAAACAGGCTGAGATCAAGCATTATTCCAAAAAATATTCGACATCATGCCGGAAGACCCAGCATTGTGAAACAATTTACTAAAACAGTTATACGTTTGAAACATCGATCTGGTTCCTTACAGTCCGCTCGTGATGTTCATAAATACTCATGTAGTGTCGTGATCTGGGATATAATTATTAAAATTAACTAGACACACTTACATCATAGTCAAAGACTAGTATATTAAATGAAGCTAAGTAATATAAACTAAAAGTCTATCATATAAATTACATCATGAAATGATATAATGTAAAGACACTAATAAATATAGCTTACTAAAAATACTTAGTGTCTCTTTGGTAAATGGTATAAATACAACCTTAGAACAGGATTCTTATAATCCTCAGATCTCTTTTTATATAAAAAACACTTTAATCCAGTTTCACAGTATTTATACTTGACCCTCTCTTTTATTATATATATATCTTTATTCTACACTCCCATTTACCACATTTTTTACTGTGAATTCTTTCGAAATGTCTAACCCTCAAGAACATACCACTACTCCTGTAACTCTTAACAACGGTGAAAATTCTACTCCTGCTGGTTCTCCTCTTTCAGAATACCAACCAATGGAAGACGTGTCTTCTAATGTATCTGTTAGTCTTTCTCCTGAAGTCGCTGATGGTCTTATGGAAACCGCTCAGGAAAATTTGATTAATTTAAAAAATCAATATTCTATTCTTTATGGACATTATTTGTCTTACCAAAAGGTCAATCCTGACTCTGACAATACCAAGAACGCCTTTGCAATTTGTAAGGATGCTGAAAAAAAATATGTTGATACCAAGGATGCTTTTGCCATTTTCAAGTCTATCCATGAACCTGTCAAGATGCCCGATGAAAAGAAGTCCTCTTTGGTTCCTTCAAGTCTCCCTTTCTTGCAGCTTAAAACGGATATCACCTTGTTCAAGAAACATCTGGAAGTCTTCGATTCCGTGTATGATTTTTGTACACAGTTTCAAACTGTCTTGGAAGCTCATTCTCTTAACATGGATGATCACTGGGAGAGACTCTTGCCTATGTCTCTGAATAAAGAAGAACGCTCTTGGTTTGATGAAAAGCTTAGAAATAAGTTACTCTCTTGGTCTGAGGCTCGTAACAAAATTCTTGATCATTTTGATACCCCCTACCGTAAGTTTCTTTTAATGGTGAAGGTATGGACCTTAAAGCAGCAAGCCAGTGAATCTACTCGTGTGTTTGCATCAAAATTCCAAAACTTGAGAAGACAAGCTGGTCTTCATGATGGTTTACAACTTGTTCTTTGTTTTTGGTGTGCCTTACGAGAAGCTGTTCGTCGTGTTGCCTCTGTTGCTGTGTCCTCTCAGTATGGCAGTAAATTACCTGTAAAAATCGACGCTATGATTGATTTGGTAATTGCCTCCACCAACGATACTGATCTTTTTTCTTCTTCTATTGGTTCCTCTTCGTATAATGGTGACAAGGGTAACGATGAGCGTTCATCTCGCAAACGCAGTTCCCATTCTTTTTCTTCTGCTGGTAAAGACCATCAAAGGTCTAGTAAAGCTTATACTTCCTCTTCTTCCTCTTCTTCTGCTCTCCAGAAAAAATGCACGTACTGTGATGAGCCTTGGTTCCACGGTCATCGTTGTGAGGCATTTGTTAAAGCAAAGAAGCCTAAGGTATCAAGAATGGCTCGTCGAAGTAATACTCCCGATACTACTGATGAAGACAGTACCATGGAGGATGGTAACAATAGTAATGACGATGACGACAATGAGCATCGTTTAGCTCAACTAGCTCTTGAATGTAAGTCTAAACTAAAAAAAGATAAAAGAGTAAATAAAGTTGTGACTAATAATATAACCTTTCCTATTTTAATTAATAATTCTTATAGAACGACTGCTTTACTTGATTGTGGCGCTGTCTTCAGTTCAGTAGATGTGAAGTTCTGTAAAGAAAATAAAATAAATATAAATCATATAAAACATATCAATAAAAACCTAGTTAATAAGAGTAATCAATACAAATATTTTATAAAATTAGCGGATAATGATGTGTATACTAAAAGGATCGGAACTTGTACTTTAGCAGTTAGCTGTAATAGTAAAACCCTAAAAAAAGAATTTGAAGTAATGAATTTAACCGATGATAATAATGAATTTTCGATAAGCATTGGTACTGATTATATGTCATCATTAGGCATGGGCATTTATGGTTTACCAATTTCATATGATGATCATGATTCTACTCAAGATGTCATTGAAGCTGATAGACGATATAACAATAAGAGTGAATTATTAGAAGCAATTGATGCAGAAAACTCAGCTTGTGAAAAATGTCCTGCATGTGAGCCTAATGAATATAATGCAGCTATGGAATTTATAAACAAATATATAAAATTAAATCAATCCATTCCTAAAGGTGTATTCTGTACAGTACCTGAAAGTGTTGTATGTTTAGATACTCCTACTGATGTAACAGCATATAAAAAACCTTACCCAATTGCTTTAAAAATGCATAAGGTTATTGATGATCAGATAGCTGAATGGATTGATCTTGGTATTATTGAAAGAGCACCTGCTAACACTGAATGGAATACTCCTCTCACTGTCGTAAAGAAAACTGATGGCAAAGGAAATATAACAGGATATCGTGTATGTCATGACCCACGTCACATAAATGCTTTACTTAAAACAGTTGATAGAATGCCTTTACCAATAATCAGTGAGCTCTTTGAAGATTTAAAAGGTGCATCTGTTTATTCAACACTTGATTTGAAATCTGCTTTTAATTCTTTAAAATTAAATCCAGCCGACTGTCATAAACTGGCGTTTACTTGGAAGGGTGTTCAATACCAACCTATTGGCACTGTCTTTGGTATTCGTCATGTAAGTTCTCAATTTCAAAGAACAATGAGCATTGTATTGGATGGTTTACCATTTGTAAGATACTTTGTTGATGACATTGTTTGCGCAAGCAATTCTGTTGAAGAACATAAGGATCATCTTAAGCAAGTCATCCAAAGATTAACTGATGTAAACCTCAAGTTAAATCCGGCCAAATGCTGTCTATTTCAATCTGAAATTTATCTGCTTGGTTTTAGAATTTCACCACAAGGTATTAGTATGGATCGACGTAAACTAGTAAATGTCATTGAGTTTCCTACTCCCAAATCAGGACACGACATAATGAGGTACGCTGGGCTTATCAATTATTTCCGAAACTTAATTCCAAAAGTTTCAACTATGATGGCACCACTTGATAAATTAAGAAATGAAAAATCCCTTGATAAACTTTGGAATAATACACATCAAGCTGCTTTTGACAATCTGAAAAAAGCGCTCTTAAATGACGTTATTTTATCCTACCCTGATATGAATGCTCCCTTCTATATAAGTTGTGATGCTTCTCTAACAGGAATTGGATCAGCATTGTGGCAGAAAGTAGATGGTAAAATAAAGTATATTTCTTTTATTGCAAAAGCTTGTCAAAAAGTGAACGTAGATATTCTGCGTGTAAACGTGAGTTATTAGCTCTTGTTTTTTCTCTTAAACGTTTTCACAAGTACATCTATGGTTCTGTATTTACACTATTCACAGACAATAAAGCTTTAACCTATATCCATACCCAACGTACGGCCAACCCTATGCTTGTTTCATGGTTTGATACAATTCTCCAGTACGATTTTCGTATAATTCATTTACCTGGCATTGATAATATCTTACCTGATACTTTGTCCCGGTTATTTGAAACGCCCTTCAACCCAGTCAAATGAATTGGGTGGGGATAAAACATATAAAAATAAAATAGTAATGAGAAATAGTGCTGCTAGATTGGAAAACCTACCAAGTATAAACTAGTTGGTGAATATTTCACACCTCCTTCACAAAAAGAACGTGATGACCTTTTGAAACTTGAACACCTCAAGGGGCACTTCGG
>JAIXMO010000163.1:0-10286 GCA_025677825.1 Helicostylum pulchrum | reverse complement strand
TAGGCATCGTCATTTTTTGAACTATCAATAACTTCTTTTTGAAGTGATTTATGTTTCACAGCGACATTAGATAAATAAATTTTAAGTTTAGGTAACAAGTCTACACCAATTAAAATTTTTTCGTCATCCGAATTGATGATATTGTCATTGCTTATGATATCAAACTTGTGTTCTATTACCTTTTTTATATTGTCGTATTCAACTAATACAGGATCAACTGTTTGTAATCTAGGTATATTACTACCGTCAGCCAATATAAGACTACCAGGAACAGAATGAAATTTGATATTATATTTTTGGGCATATTTTTTACTTATTAAGCTGACGCTTGCACCAGTATCTATAATACCATAACTGAGAATATTATTTAAAATGATAGGTGTTGCAGGCGATAAAGGACTACAATTAATATTACATGGATTGTCATTATCTCCCACATTATTGTTACGTACAGCAAAAACACTCTTGTTACCAACATTGTTGATATTATTGTTGATGGAACTATTTGTGTATGTTTGAACATATCTATTAAAAAATGAATTGTATTCATTATCCGAAGATTCAGCATCAGAATCATAGTCTATAGAAAGTTTTTCATCATGACAACCAGTGGAAACAGAATGATTAGGAATGGTTCTATCATTTGATAAATAATTGAGGTTAACAGAATGATCAATGTTATTATTATTATAATTTCCAATATTATAGTTATTTTTTTTACTGTTTCCAGTATAATTACTTACGGGTTGAACAGGCATTTTATAACCCTTTTTTGAATAGGCAATCTTTTTAGCTTCACAGGTATAAATATGGTTTGCATCCTCTTTATAGTTTGCAAGCTTACAATAGAAGCAAAGACCTTGAGCCCTCAAAGTATGGTAATCAGCATGTCTGGAGGCAGCAGAAGAAGAGGGGCCAGAAGCAACAAAGGAGGAAGCCTTTTCTTGATCAACTGGTGATGTCTTCTCATCTTCATTACTAGCCTTTCTTTTTTTATGGATAGTTTTTTGAGATCTTGAAGATGCAAGAACCTCATCAATAACAGCGGCATAACCAGAGATAAATCGCTCAAAAAGAGCCCAGTCAGCAGGAGCATGGTGGATCTTTACATTATCCAAATCATTGGGGTTTAAGTTACGAAAGTTAACAGAAAGAAGTTGATTGATTTTTCCTTGTACTTTCGAAGGGAAACAATTTAAAAATAAATAAAATAACATAACGTTATCAGTATGATTAATTTGTGCAGTAAGAATCACCATTCTGAAACGTTCCAAACACAAAATAAATGATTCGTTTTCCTCGAGAGAAAAACTGATCAATCTCTTAGCCAGTGTATGAACACTAGTTTGAGAGGCAAGATCAAAACGTTGCTGCAACACTTTCTTAGCATTAGGCCAGGAAATACTGCTCGAGTTTTTCAAGTTGAGAGAAAACCAAGTATGATACTTAGATGATCCTTCAAACGCGATTTCAAGGTAGTAGTGCCAAGACTTATTGATATCAAGGGAGTTAGCTACAAACAAACGTTCAAATTTCAATAGAAAGATAGTTAAGGATAATTCCTTGGCATCTTTATTGTTTGTACCGATGTCCCAAACACTGGCAGAAGGATCCACGTTAAAGATTGGTACATCCTTAAGGGAAACTTGTGGTTTGTTTGAAACAACATAGGCTAAATCGTTGTTAGGCAGCTTATTGTTCATATTAGCGACCATGGCATCAATTTGGCCCTTAATAAACTCACAATGTTCGTTTACTAATTTAATTTGGCTGTCGATACACAGTGTTTAAAGACAACTATCGTCATTCAAAAGTCGTATCAGGAGTTTATCAAGTGGAACACTTTCGATAGACTCTTGGTATGACTATTGACAAAAATGCAGTTTTTATTTTTTGTAATTTTCCTACCGAGTGGAGCACTATTTCTACCAATAGTTCGTTTTTCGAAAAAGTAAAAATATGCATGTATCTCTTTTTTCTTTTTTTTTTGCGCATGCATTTTTTTATTTATTTTTAATTTTGTGCATCACATCACACTATTTGTATGTAATGCTTGCTTTGTCACATTGCGTAATGCTTGCATGTATATTAATTTTTTTAGCCAATGCAATACACTCAATATATGCATGACTGTATGTAAATACGTCTTTCGGAGCGAAAAAAAAAGGAATATTTTCGTATTTGTCGGTATATCCGAATTGATTTATACCAATCGACGTATCAAAACCGACATAAAAAAAGAAAAAAAAAGGGACATAAAACGAAATAAAACAGGATATATACGAAACGATACGTTAAATGATTTTAAATTTGGTAGTAAAAGTTAAAGCAGGATAAATTATTTTATTTTTAAAAAAAAGCTACGTCTATCTTTATATGTGTACATATATTATTATATGAATAGAACTTTCTTTATACTGTACCTGTCCGTGTAGATATATTCTTCTTGCGAACTGAAATATCAAGTGGCAACTTAAAATAAGAACAATAAATAGCAAGAATCAGTTTGAAAAAGGTCTAACTAATAAAAATCGTTAAAATAGGTTCAAAGTCTTAAATAATATTTCTATAGTATACCTTTCAACCAGAAATACGATTTACCCAAGTAACTACATAAAAAACTAAGTAATTGTCAGTTATATTGGCATGGCATATGTGTATATATAGCGATCTTACCCCCAAAAAAAACAATGAAATCATAACATAGCTCTGAAACTAAAAATATATAGAAGCAATAACATTAGAAACAATTTGATAAATTAATTTATATCTTACCATCAATAAAGTTTTTTTTAAGAAAAAAGTATTAGAGTATTGTTTGAAAGTAAAGTAAAAAAAAAAGAAAAAAGGAAAAAAGGAGGGATTTTTTTTTCCCCTCTTTTATTCTTCCATGAAAAAAAAAAAGACCTGTCGTTATCATATAAAAACAAATACATCTGACCAAATAAAATATTTCTAAAAAAGAACCATGCCCACTTGTACATTAAAAACTCTAACACGAGCACCGGTAGAATACCTTAAAAAAGAAATACGTAGAGCTATTATACGAATTATAAGATTTTGCCTAATAAAAAAAATATACCGGGCTAATTATTGAAAGAGTATATATATGGATGTCAAAGTCGATTTTTTTTTTCCTTTACATATCTCTTTACATCTATATCTGATATTATTTTACAATGCAAAACCCTTCTCGCCTTAACAACTCTTTGATCTCCAGTAGAACTAGAAGCCGAAGTAGCTCAGTGTCATCTGCCAATTCAGCTTCTCGTGAAGACATGTCCGTAGACACCCAACAATCGTTTTCTGTCCTGGCACCATCTATATCACTTTCGGGAGTGTCCAATGGCTCGGATATGACTGCCGCCTTATCAAGAAGCTTTTTTGCGACTGGAGCTAGTAATACCTGGGACAGTATAAAGAGTGATTTAAAAAAACTGGACGCGAAGATATCACGCTTTGAAGACCGTTTCGATAGAATTGAATCTAGGATTGACCGTCTGGAGAGAATTGAGTCAAAGTTGGATATTATCTTAAGCAAACTTGAAGGATCGTCTGAACCAAGGGAGCTTGTAACTTGCCAGTCCGATAGCACACTTTTTCGACCAGGAACAGCTATGTATAACATGCTTTCTGTAAGTAATTATTCTAATAAATTTTATAGCATATTTCAAACTAACTTCAGAAATAGGGGTGGATCCGTACCTCTTTGGATAATCAGAAGGGTGCTCCAGAGAACCTGGTGTGGGATTATACAAAGCCTTTAGCCGGCACTAATAATGAAACTGTAACCAATAATGTTATTGCTTATGTCGGATCACAGATTGAAAATATCACTAATAAGTTGTGGAACAGTATTGTATCATATAGAGAGATAAAAGCTAAAGTTGTGCTCGTTTTTCACAGACAGAAAGCAAATCTAGCTGAATCGGAAGAAAAAAAGGCTGCCAAGAAGAAGCTTAACGTTAGAAAAGGCAGACGTGTCACCGTAAGTCAATTATGTAGTATGAAACAATTCCTGTCACTTGGACTTACTTTTTTTTAAAATATAGAAGCTTAAACACAGAAAGAAAGTAATGGCACATTCCGTTTTCGGGTCCGAAATGAAAACTCTTTTCGGTAATGATGTTTTTAATCTTGCATTGGAACAATTGCAAAGTGACGAGGAGAGTACCGATACGGAAGCAGGAGAGGTAGAAAAAAGTATAAAATTGAAAGTAATTCGTCCGTCTTGGCGTTCAAGAAAGGTAGATAGTTATATTCATGAATATTGTTTAGATATAAACACTAACTATTATTTGTTTTAAAGGGTATTGAAGCATTCGAAAAGTTTGACGAATTTGATCTTCAAATTCGAAAAAATGCCAAAAAAGAAAAAGAGCTCAGAATGAAAGGAAGAACCAAGACAATTGAAATAAAAAATCAATATTTGGATCAAGCCCCCGCATGGTCGAAAGCATAAAATAATTCTTTTTTGTACAAATAAATAAATAGTGCGTTTTTTTTAGCCTGCGTAACAAAGCTTTTTTTTCCCTTCCTTTCCTCCCTTTTTCCTTTTCCTTTTTTTTTCGGAATCATCTTGGTCAACATCTATTTTTTTTTCTACATCGTTTTCACCATATTGTTTCCTTCCTCTTTCAATAAACGCGTTAAATACGCAGCCTTAACACCCCGCCCCTTTTTTTTGGACAATAACAAGGTATCGATGAATGAAACTTTTTTTTTTGGAATGGGATAAAAATATTTATTAATACATGTATGAAATGGTTTAGACAAAAAGTTTTTTTTCTTGAGGGATTATTACGATACAGCCAAGAGGAACCTTTGGATTAGTAGAATTATCTTTAATGCAGGCAACAGTGATAGGGCTATAAATTCGATGAACCGGCAAAATACAATGAGCATTCCAGTCTTCAAAGCCTTTACAGAACTCAATGCTCGTTTCGTCATAATTACTGGAGTTGAGGCTGAATCGACGAAACCATTTTACAAAGGCAAACGTATGTGGTGTATTCTTTTTTTCGAGTGTCAGGGAGTGTTGAAAAAAATATTGTACCTCACCGTAATAACTTGCAACAGAATCATTTACGCAAGGTCCTTTAAAAAATGCTTGTATATATGCCCCTTTCATTGATCTTGCCAAACGACTACTATAAATAACATCGGATTGAAATGTCTTGAATACTTTAATACTGCGGTCGACCAAAATTGGAACTGTGGAAGTTGAATAGGGAGAAATATTCGACAAGTGAAAAAAGGTTGTAAAGGATTGATGAGGGTAGCAGATGGAGTAATATTCAAGTAGTAGTTTGAGGTGATCAGCATCCATATCAGAGTTCTTGATTAGTTCGAAATTAGCTGCTTTGTCCTTACAATATAAATCTTCTGAGCCAGTTACAACACCATCATTTCTTGTGAATTCATAGGAGGACAAATTGTAAAAACTGATACGGGCTTGATAATTCACTGGTATGTAGGAAGAAGAAGAGGTTGCAGTTGCACCAAGAACATTAAGCTGGTCTTTTGATAAAAAGCCTTCGCCCATTTCTCTTATCAAGGAAGGTGCGTGGATGCTTTCTAAAAAGTTTGACATATATGTATGTTGAATAGAGGAGATGTTTCGATTTTCTGTTGAATTTTTCAAAACTCCATTCATTCTTTCAAGCGAAAAGCAAGATGTATTAAATGAGCTTCCGAATTGTTCAATGTTGTCATATAAGTGGAGTGTGTAATGAAAGTTTGGTTTAATAGATTCTGGTCCAAACAAGTGTGAATAACCAGTACAGAAAGATCGTAATAGTTCCCGACCTTCGGCAGCTTTCCGCATCGAAATAGACGGCAAAACAATAATACGACAGGCCTGTACAAAGTTTATCCAATTATCGTAATGTCGTCTTTTGAATCCTCCCTGAAGCCTTTCATCTACAACCATATTTTTTAAAACATATTCAGAATAATGTAATGTCCAGACTTCAAACTCGCTTCCTTTCATGTAAGAAAATCCACCTTTGATTTTGTGTACTATGGAGTGATAGCCATTTGGTAATATTACGCTAGATGCTAGGACGGCCATGCTAGATAAAATATAGAATGTAAGTTTTTTGTTGTTGCTATTATAATAATATTATTTACCTCTGGTAGTGCTTTTCTGTAAAAAAACCGCTTTCTGAATACTTGATCATTATTGATTTTGCTAATCCAAGCCATATACAATGTAAATAGTCTTGCGATGTACTTTTAACAAGATCGAGGTACCGTAAACTTCTAAGAATGCTAAATCTCATACCATGAGCCCTTTCTTGAATTCTCCTTTCAGCCTTATTTTTACATCTATACCATTTATCCGCTTGCAAATCATTCAGAACCTTGTTGTTATTTGACGGATAATGATGTGATTCAAAACCTGAATAATCCAATCTTTTTGTTTCAGGAAAAATCTTGAAAGACCTATTGTGGTATTTTACCATAAATTAACGCAAGAGACTGTACCTTAAATAATTGAGGTTCTCACGTAACACCTCAATACCATTGTACTAATTAACATTTTAGCCATTTACTTGTACCACCTTAAACAACAGTCATGTTACCCTGGTTGTTCTTTGACTATAAAAAGAATATTAAGAGGAGCAACCTTTTGCTCCCTCTCTTGTTTTTTAAAAGTAATTTTAATCAATAAAGATCTATAAGAAGTTTCATCTTATTTACTGTTGTCTCTTTTATTATTTTAATTTGATACTATTTATCACATTTTTTAAGATGAATCCTTCTTCTGTTCTTGATGTTATGCCTTCTGACGCTAGTAACGTTATCGCTTCTGTATCCGATAGCATGACTAACTTAGGATTAAGTAACAATAGTTCCAATAATGTTGTACATGCCACGGACGTATCTCCTATTGCCATTGAAGATACTGAAATGGTAGACCATATCAGCGTTAAAGAAAGTTTTAACAATGACCATACCATGAATTCTGATACGAACGTTGAAGAAAATAAAACTGCCCTAGAAAGGTTAAATGACCAATATGAAAAAATTATGGTTATTATTGCCAATCTGAATCAGCAGAAGATTAAATTATTTACCGAGGGTGTACTTGATCGTAATGATGTTAGACTCGTTACTGTCGACAGCCAAATTAAATTAGTAAACGAACATTGTGAGTTTATTAAGGGTCAAATTGATGCCATGGTCGCTAATATGAACTATAAGCTACCTAACAACGATTTAGCCTATGTTGTTTCAAACAAACCACAAGTTTCCCTTAAGGATGTACCAATCTTTAACGTGGATCCTTCTGCCAGTGTTTGGGACATCGGTACAAACAATAAAGATGCCAAGGAATTATCCTTAACTATCTTTCTATTGAAATTTGAACGTTTGTTTGTAGCTAACTCCCTTGATATCAATAAGTCTTGGCACTACTACCTTGAAATCGCGTTTGAAGGATCATCTAAGTATCATACTTGGTTTTCTCTCAACTTGAAAAACTCGAGCAGTATTTCCTGGCTTAATGCTAAGAAAGTGTTGCAGCAACGTTTTGATCTTGCCTCTCAAACTAGTGTTCATACACTGGCTAAGAGATTGATCAGTTTTTCTCTCGAGGAAAACGAATCATTTATTTTGTGTTTGGAACGTTTCCGAATGGTGATTCTTACTGCACAAATTAATCATACTGATAACGTTATGTTATTTTATTTATTTTTAAATTGTTTCCCTTCGAAAGTACAAGGAAAAATCAATCAACTTCTTTCTGTTAACTTTCGTAACTTAAACCCCAATGATTTGGATAATGTAAAGATCCACCATGCTCCTGCTGACTGGGCTCTTTTTGAGCGATTTATCTCTGGTTATGCCGCTGTTATTGATGAGGTTCTTGCATCTTCAAGATCTCAAAAAACTATCCATAAAAAAAGAAAGGCTAGTAATGAAGATGAGAAGACATCACCAGTTGATCAAGAAAAGGCTTCCTCCTTTGTTGCTTCTGGCCCCTCTTCTTCTGCTGCCTCCAGACATGCTGATTACCATACTTTGAGGGCTCAAGGTCTTTGCTTCTATTGTAAGCTTGCAAACTATAAAGAGGATGCAAACCATATTTATACCTGTGAAGCTAAAAAGATTGCCTATTCAAAAAAGGGTTATAAAATGCCTGTTCAACCCGTAAGTAGTTATACTGGAAACAGTAAAAAAAATAACTATAATATTGGAAATTATAATAATAATAACATTGATCATTCTGTTAACCTCAATTATTTATCAAATGATAGAACCATTCCTAATCATTCTGTTTCCACTGGTTGTCATGATGAAAAACTTTCTATAGACTATGATTCTGATGCTGAATCTTCGGATAATGAATACAATTCATTTTTTAATAGATATGTTCAAACATACACAAATAGTTCCATCAACAATAATATCAACAATGTTGGTAACAAGAGTGTTTTTGCTGTACGTAACAATAATGTGGGAGATAATGACAATCCATGTAATATTAATTGTAGTCCTTTATCGCCTGCAACACCTATCATTTTAAATAATATTCTCAGTTATGGTATTATAGATACTGGTGCAAGCGTCAGCTTAATAAGTAAAAAATATGCCCAAAAATATAATATCAAATTTCATTCTGTTCCTGGTAGTCTTATATTGGCTGACGGTAGTAATATACCTAGATTACAAACAGTTGATCCTGTATTAGTTGAATACGACAATATAAAAAAGGTAATAGAACACAAGTTTGATATCATAAGCAATGACAATATCATCAATTCGGATGACGAAAAAATTTTAATTGGTGTAGACTTGTTACCTAAACTTAAAATTTATTTATCTAATGTCGCTGTGAAACATAAATCACTTCAAAAAGAAGTTATTGATAGTTCAAAAAATGACGATGCCTACGTTCCTAATGTTACGAATTTCGGAACTGAACAAGAACAATACGCTTTTGAAAATGCTATCAAAACTTATATTGATAAAAATAAAAAATTGGATAAAACAACCTTATGTACAATTAAGGATGCGGTATTATATCTACCAACCCCGCCAGGCTTTATTGCTAATATCCGCCAATACCCTATTCCATATTCCTTGAAAGAACAGGTAATGGAAATTATTGAAAGTTGGGAAAAGGATAAAATTATTGTTCCTGCAAAGCCATCTGGTTGGAATTTACCTATGACGGTTACATTCAAAAAGGATCATGTGGATGGTGCTATCTGCAAGGATAAAAAGAACATTCGTCTCCTCCTTGATCCTAGAAAACTCAATGAAGCTCTTGATGATTCTTCAAAGAACTCTCATAGCTTACCATTAATTAATGATATATTTAATTCTATGACTGGTTGTGTTGTATTTTCTACAATTGATCTGAAATCAGCATTTAACCAATTTCCTGTAAATGAAGCTGATCAGATAAAAACAACATTTACTGCTCCAAATAATTTGCAATATATGTATCGAGGTTCCCCATTTGGAATTTCCGTAATTAGTCAATTGTTTAGCAGGGTAATGCTAACATTATTTAAGGACTTACCTTATGTTACCTGCTTTGTTGATGATATTTGTATAGCTAGTAGATCTATGCAGGCTCATTTTTATCATGTGAAAAATGTATTAGAAATACTAACTAAAAATAATTTAAGGATTAATTTCGAGAAATCACATTTTGCTAAATCAGCCGTATACCTTTTAGGATATTCAATTTCTGCCTCTGGAAAAAGAATAGATAAAAGAAAGCTGACTAACCTTGATGATATGCCTCCTCCAAAAACACAAAAACAGGCTCAATCACTATTAGGGTTTGTAAATTTCTTTCGTCAGCACATACCAAACGCTGCTGCCTTAATGGCTCCATTAGATGCCTTAAGATCTCATGATGTTAAGAAAAGTGGTCCTTTCATTTGGACTACAAAACATCAAATACACTTTGATGCGATAAAAAATATCATGCAGTCTGATGTAGTGTTGTCTCAACCTGATCATTCTCATCCATATTGTATTGCTACTGATTCAAGCGATTTTGCTACCGGTTGTGTACTTTATCAAGTGTTTGATTCTGTTGATAACAGTAACGGAAAAGCGTCTATAATTAAATATATCGGGTTCATGTCACGTACATTTAACAAACATGAACGGTTATATTCTACTTCAATGAGAGAATTAAACGGAGTAATTTACGCTCTAAAGCAATTTCATAAGTTTATTTGGGGTACTCATTTTACCTTATATACTGATCACAAATCACTTTGTTATGTTTTCAGTCAAAAATCAGCTAATCGTATGAT